>OY731406.1:55207035-55293991 GCA_963425845.1 Sphenostylis stenocarpa
GTCGAAGGTTATCCAACCGGCGTCGATTAACTCTTGGACCTTATATTTCAAGGTCAAGCAGTTGTCGGTTGAATGTCTCGGTGCATCCGAGTGGTAGCTACATTTTTCATTGGGCTTGTACCACTCGGGATAGGGAGGCTCCAGCTGCTTCTTTGGAGGAATGCGAGCCAGGAGGCTGGCTTCCAACAGCTGGGGCAGCAGTTTTGCATAGGAGGTAGGGATAGGCGTGAACTTCCTTTCCTTCTTTTTTTGTTGCCGCTCTGCCTGAGGCGTGGAGGGAGGGGTAGTGAAATTGATGGTGTGCACGACTTCTTCCTTCTTCTTGAAGGGCTTCTTGAATGATGTGCTGGAAGAGGAAGGTCGCGCTATTTTGCCGCTCTTCAGCCCTTGCTCCACTCTTTCCCCCACAGTGACTATGTCCGAGAAAAGGTTGGAGGTACTGGCTATCGCCTTATCGTAGTACGCTCCGGTCAGAGAGTCTATGAACATAGCCACTGTCTCCTTGTCCGTCAAAGGAGGCTCTATCTGGGCTGCCAATTCCCTCCATCTCTGGGCGTACGCTTTGAAGGCCTCGTCGTCCCGTTTACTTAAGCTTCTAAGATCTGACCTGTCAGATGTCAGGTCGATGTTATAACGGTAGCGATGGAGGAAAGCGTCTGCTAGCTGCTTCCAGTTCTGGACCTGCCCCCTCTCCAACTGCATGTACCAGTTGAGAGCCGTATCCGCCAGACTCTCCTGAAAGCAATGGATCAGGAGTTTCTCGTTGTCAGCATGGGTGGCCATCTTACGACAATACATCGTAAGATGGTTCTTGGGGCAGGTCATCCCTGCGTACTTGGGGAAGTCCGGGACCTTGAATTTGGGAGGGAAGCGGATGTCCTTCACGAGGCACATGTCAGCCACCTCCTTGACGTCGAAGTTATGCCCTTCGACCGCCTTCAGCCTCTCCTCCAGGGCGGAGAGTTGTTGTTTGGATACTTCTTGGGTAAGGATGCGAGCAGTCTTAACATCCTTTTCACCGAAGAAGTGCTCCTCCTCCTCCTCTTCCTCATGAGGAGGGATATACTCAGCTTGGCCCTCGACGACCTTGCTCTGGCCTTGGCGTATGACCTCCATTAGTTGGGCTACCTGCTCCCGGAGGGTGTCAACTTCCGCAGAAAGTTTTCGGTTCTGCTCCTCTAATTTTTTCATTGCCTTGGCTTTTTGTGCACGAGTTCGAGTGGGGAGAGGACCAGCCACTTTCTAGATTGTCCGAAAAAGTTTTATTAATGAATGTTGAGTGCTTTTAAACTATCATGAGTATGCTTATGTATGAGAGATTTTATTTAGCTGATGCTGAATGTACCTTTATTTTTACTTTCTCTCTTGGTTTTTCTTTACTCATGTAATATGATGTAATATGAATGGTGTTGACTTTGTCAAAATTATAAATGTTGTTATTTTATTTGTTTTGGATTTTTATTTGTATTTTTATTTTATAGCCTTTTATCTCTTCTGTCGGAACTGCGTGGCTACTTAGCTTACAAAGAACCTGAAACCAGGCTAGCTAAAAGGCAGACTGTCCAAGATAAAGTATGGCTTTATGCGAAAGAATATTTAGCGTCCCTTATCTCTTCTGTCGGAACTGCGTGGCTACTTAGCTTACAAAGAACCTGAAACCAGGCTAGCTAAAAGGCAGACTGTCCGAGATAAGGGTGTTTATTTGTAAAATATTTTTTGTGATTTTGTTCTGTTGTTTGTTTATGCTATGCAACATACAAATGCAACAAACATATGCACACACAATTCAGTCATCCCCGAACTGGCGAGATTTCGATTTTTATCACGAGGTAGGGTTTTCCTGCAGAAAGGTGCATTGGTTAGGGTAGGTTCTAACTGTTCTCACCAGGCTAAGGCCCCCAAGGTGCCCCCATTATAGGGTCCCCACTCTCCAGCCGTCCAACCATGCTCAGCACTAAGGCCAGAGTCGGTCTTGTTGCCAAAAGAGGAAGGTTATCACCTTGAGTGGTGGTTTCCGATCACACTGGTGGGCACAAGGCCCTAACTGCAGCGAACCGTACCTGCCACCCACTCCCTATGGTTATCTCACTTGCCCCCGGGTATAGAGGGAACTGTAGTGTGCAAAGGTTTTGTGTGCAATTTATATTTCAATCAATTGCGTAAGTATAAACAAGCAACAGTTATTTGAAAGTCAAACAATAAAGCATGTTATAATACAAGGTAGGGTAAAAACGCTATTTTCTTGGTTTAATTATTTTTAAGCCAGCCCATCACTAAATGGGATCAACTCTCTAGGCTTCCCCAGTGGAGTCGCCATCTGTCGTCGCCTCCCAAAAGAGAGGGCGGTCGGAGCGACGCGATGGTTTTATCGACCCTCTTGTTTTCGCGTATTTTATTGGTGGTTACAACGTCCTTAGGTTGTCCGATAACCGGGCTAACCTAGAGACGAGGTTTTCGAAAAGTGTCCCTGGGTTGTCCGATAACCGGGCTAACCCAAAGACTTATTTATTTTGGGTTTTATGGAGTCGTGTAGACCCCTAATTTTGCCCGGCCTCTCAAATAAAGATAAAGGAGATTACCCGTAACAAGATAAAGCTCGTCTAGCATTACAAATAAGAGCCAAGGAGACTTCCCATATGAAGATAAAGCTTCAATAGACACATATCGGCATCAACTGACGTCCAAAACAGGCAAGGAAAGCTTCCCGGAGTCCCGAAACGCGCGAAACTGGCCAGAACAGGTTGAGACGGCCGTCCCAGTTGGGACAGCCGTCCCAACCTCTTAAATCCAGTTGGGACGCGCGTCCCAAAGTTGGGACGGCCGTCCCAAACCCATTTTAAGTGGGACGGCCGTCCCGGCCTTCCTGGGGGTCCCGCTCCGTGTAAATTTGCCATTTGGGACGGCCATCCCAGTCCGGACGGCCGTCCCAACCCGCGACGGCCGTCCCAAAGTGCGCCAGCTGCGAAAAACTATAAATAGGAGGCTCATTTGCCACTTTTTCACACCACGGACACTCCGAGAGCTACGAAACACTTTCTAAAACTCAGAGCACTTGTCTACTTCTCTCTCTCTCTCGAATGATCTTTCAGATTGCCTTAAATAGGTAACAATCGGTTAAGGAATTATATTCCAGGCATTTGATTCTTCTTTAAATTTTTAGTATAGTCGATCTTGTATTGGTGAGGAGAGACTGTAGTAGAGAGGGGTTGCCAAAACGCATCCTCACGGTTCGAGGTTCTCAATATAAAGCTTGCTACGGAGGTTCTTTTCAATTCCCTTCTCTTTTATTGTTTTATTTATTGTTTTATTGTTTTATTTAGCTTTATTATGTCATGTAGAATAGGATCATGTAGATAGCTATTTTAATATCTCTTTTATTGCTTTATCTAGCTTTATTCATCATTTTATACATGCAACATAGAATAAAATCATGTAGATAGCCATTTAATATTATGTAATAAAATAGGGTAATCGCGTAATTTCTCGTAGTCTTTATTTAAATGAATTAATCTGTCATAGGGAACCCGAAAGGGCGTTGTGGGGTGCTAACACCTTCCCCACACGTAACTAACTCCCTTACCCAACTCTGGTTATAATGGCCAAGTGCGGTTTTTCTTAAAATCAACATTTTTTCCTTTTCCAATGTTTATGGTCAAAACATTGGTGGCGACTCCATAAGAACCCCTTTTCGAAAACATTTTAAAACAAATACGCGAGTCCAAACCATCTTTTCGCGACCGCTCGCATAAACGTTTCGAGACGTCCTCCGGACGTCGAAAGGGACGGCGGCGACAGATGGCGACTCCGCTGGGGAAGCTAGAGAGTTGATCCCATTTAGTGACGAGATAAATTCAAACTAAGTAAAGATTTGAAATTACGCCTTTACCCTTCCGTATGTTTTTTATTGTATGGCTTTATATAAGCTGTCGTATGATTATTTCTGCAATTGTTTGAAATATAAATTACACACAAAAACCCTTGCACACAACAGATCCCTCTATACCCGGGGTAAGAGTGAATATCTATAGGGAGTGGGTGGCAGATACGATCGGTTAGTTGGCACACGGGGCTACTGCCGTTGTCGGAAAACCACCAACTCAAGGTGATAACTCTCTTCTTTTGGTCTAAGGGTGTCGCCACGGAGTTCCGTGCATGACCCGAGGATTGAGAGATTGAGAGGTCCCTATAATGGGGGCACCTTGGGGACCTTTGGCCTGGTGAGAACAGTTAGAACCACCTAAACCAAGCACGTTTCTGCAGGAAAATCCTACCTCGTGATTAAATAAGCGTGGCTCGCTCGTGGATGTATGAATTGTGTGTGCATAAGTTTGCTTGCATTTGTATTGATGCATTAGCATAGGGTAATCATACAACAAACAAAAAAAAGTGAAAAACCCTAAAAATCATAAAAAATGAAAAAACAAGTTAAAATCATAAAAATACCTTTGTTATAAAATAAAAAAAATTTATTAATAAAAGTCTCATAATTCATATCACCTTTTCTTCATCAAAAATAAAAAGAGAAGAAAATAGGACTCTCTTCATCAAAATCCATAAACATTCATATAGGTAAGCTTTCTTTTCCGAGAAAAACCCAGTATTATCATACATCATATTAAGAACAAAACATGATAATACTTAGAAAAACAAACACTTGCATACATACATTTACAAAAACCCATCCTCATATCATGCATTTTCATTTACTGCTAGACAATGGAGGGATCCGAGTAATAGACAGTTAAAGAAAGTGGAGGTCCTTCTATGCAGTGTAGAGAAGTTAAGGCATTTGTGTACATATATGCCGCAGGAGGTTTATGCTAACTTTGAGAAGTCTTATGGAAGAATTCTTGACCTCCCGAAAATCAGCATTGATCCAATATTTGTTAGAGCATTAATCCACTTCCGGAGTCCCGATTTACACTGCTTCGAATTCTCGCAATTTGACTTGGTACCAACCTTAGAAGAATACGAACTCATGGTCAGATGGCCTCAATCGGTTGGGGTTTATGTACTGCTCAAGAGAATATACGGCCGTGAGTAAGGTTGCTACTATCATACGATTGCCTCCTCATCAATCTACCCTAGAGGGAAAAGGGAATATCGGAGGTTGGAAAATGGCTATAATAGAAGACCACTTAGTCTCTCTAGGCTGAAAGAAGGACTGGTCTACCTTCAACAAGACTCTAGCATTAGCAATGTTCGGAATCATATTATTCCCATTCCATGTGAACATCGTGGATCATGCTGCAATGGATGCATTCTTTGCATGGGAGGTATATTCACGAGTCCTATACCCGCAATCCTTGCCGATACCCTACTTTACTGTAGAATTTTGCCGACGGAGACAAGGAAAAACACTCGAGATGTTGTACTTCACTACTATATGTATGGGGTGTTACTCACTTTTACGCCTCAAGCCACATGGGTGTATTTCCGACCCTTTAAGAAGTTTCTCAAAAATCCCTCTTCAACATCGTCAAGCCTTAGAATGGAAAACTGAGTTAGAAAACTGGAACATAGAGCATGTATCATGGGTTTGTCCTTGGTTCCGACCCGGTTATATTCTCATACGATGCGGAGACTACCTAAGTATACCACTTCTAGGTCTTAGAGGTTGTATAACATATTCTCCTAAAATAGCTATGAGGCAACTTATGAGAACTCGATCTGCGCCAACTCAAGAAGAGCTCGAAGTCTGAGTCTATGCCACTATTCCCATAACTTTGAAGAAGTATCTCGCTATCCGGAAAGCATGGGAAAGACCAGGTATACCTGGGGATAAAGAACTTGGAAAGGTTCGGTGTCTACGTCCCACGAATATGAAGAATGGAGGAAAAATAGAGGGATACCCCTACCATCCGATGCATTCACTAAAGCGTTGGTCAACGAAGAGCTACAATTGCAAGTCAATGCCTTAAACAAAAAAGTTGAAGTCATGGAAACTCAGCTAAGGGCTTTTGAAGAAAAAGAGCAAGAATCAGCCATTATAATAGACGGTCTAAAAAGGCAATGTAAAAAGAAGGATCATGAAATAGAGCTTCTCAAGAATGATTATGCTGACTACCAAAAAGAAGCTAAACAAACAATGAAAATTCCGAGGCTTGAGCAAGATAGTCTTTTCCAGGACATGAATGACGAAATAGCACGTTTTGAGAAGGTACTTGCGGAATAGGGAAAAATGATCAAATTGATACAGGATGACCTGACGGGAACTCAATCAGAAGCGCAAAAGTGGCGGAAAACCGCTGAAAAATACAAAAAAAGCCTGGATGAGCTACACGATAAAGAAAAAGAAGGATTAGCTCAGTATGGTCAATTGCTTCGTGAAAATGACCAAATAAGAGAAAGGTTTGACCAACAACATGAAAGTGATCCTAGCAAAGATCTCATTGATTTGATGAAGTCAAAGATAAAGTCAAGGGTCAACTCTGCAGCAGTCAAACAAGTCACTCAGAACAAAGGAGCTGAAGACTTAGTGTGTCTAAACAGAAAGCTTAGGTAAAACCACTTTACCTTTTCCACTGCATAAAGCTTCTTCACTCAATTTGCAAAATGCCTCAAAAATAGTTTTAAACAAATAAAAAACAAAAGCATTTTGGCAAAGAATTTTCTTAAACAAGTTATTAACTGATAAAGGTTTGAAAGAATCAATTTAAAACACTTAGAATGTTTTAAAAAGTGTTTTTACAATATTTTAATCGATACAAACTTCTTTTAATCGATTAAAACTCTTTATGACCGATTAGAATTCGAATGTAATAGGTCAGAATGCAATATAATCGATCAGATCTTAAATATGAGCGATTAGAATTATTTTAATCGATTAAAACACGTTTCAATCGATTAAAATCACTTTGGATGTCAGTATGATCGATCAGAATGAGATTATGACCGATCGAGTTGGTTATGATCGATCAGAATTGAATTATGACCGATCAGACTTATTTCAATCGATTAAAGCGTATTTCAATCGATTAAAATAACTTAGAAAATCTTTTCAATCGATTAAAACGAACTTTCAATCGATTAAAATGACTTGAAAATATATGTGCGAGTTTTTCAATCGATTGAAACGACTTTATATCAGCTAAAATAACTTCGAAAGTTTTATAAGAAGGTTTTTAAACAAATCAATCGATTAATACAGCGATTCAATCGATTGTTTTATACTTAGAAAATGTTTGTAAAGCGTTTTAAGCGATAAAAGCATGGTCAGTATCAACTAAAACATTTTAATGTTAAAGATCAAGAACGCATTAATGGGTTGAAAGGACTTTTAGCAGATTGTAACGGCTATTTCAACGATTAAAACAAACTTTCAACAGATTAATTAATGCGGCAGATTTGAAAATACTCTTTTATAAACGAATTGCTTGGAACTTTTAACATATCGGTTTTACACAATTCAAGCAATCAATACAAGCAACTATTAGCATTTTTCAAGAAAGATACACAAGCTTGTTTTTGTGAACTTCTTTTGAAATCTTTCTTGAGGCACTTTGCATTTCTTTGAAGAAGAAACTGATCGTGGATTGGTGTAATCCGGTTTGAGCTTTCTTTGTTTCTTCTTTTCAATTTCTATTCATTCATTTGTACTTGTTTTGTACACTGGAATTTGGGTACAAGTTTTACTGCGCATTGTTGTAGAAAGTTGCCAAGAAGCTGGAATTTGGTTCTTGGTGGAAAGGTTAAAGCAAGAGTTTGGAATTTGGTTCTTGTGTGTGGTGCACTGGAATTTGGGCACTTGGTTTCTCTTGGTTTGGAATTTGGTTGCGAGAGGTTTCCAAGAGTTGGAATTTGGTTCTTGGTGGAGAGTTAGAATAGGTGTAAGAGGGAGAGTCTGTAAAACATCTATTCTAGTGGAACCAATTGGAATTTGGTGGAGTGCGGACGTAGCCCTGGTATTGGGTGAACCAGGTATAAAATTACCGGTGAAATCTTTCCTAACCTTTCTCTCTTTAATTTCATTCTGCTGCACTTAAACTGTTTGATTGCTTTGTGATTTGTGAATTGATAAGTAATCTTAATTTTCGAATTAGATAATCGTGTATTGCGAAAAACTTTCAAAAATCAATTCACCCCCCTCTTGATTTAAAACTACTTTTCTAACAATTGGCATCGAGGCGAGGTGCTTGAAAGTTAATCAAGTTACTTCGATCCATGGCATTTTACGAGGAGCGTGCATTGATAGACCTCCATCGTTAAGTGGAGCAGATTACCTATATTGGAAAATAAGGATGAAAATCTTCATTGAATACGTTAGTATAAATGCTTGGAATGTTATTGAACAGGAAATTGATATTGCTAACGAGAATCCAAGATGATTGTATTGCCAAGAACATCATCTTATCCGCCCTTAACGAGAGATGATCTTTTCGAGGATTGCACATCGCTAAGCTGCTGCACAAATGTGGAAGATCCTTGAAAAGACCTATGAAGAAGCACCGGAAATATGCTTGATGGTCAACTCGGAATCATCAAAAACCGGTGTAAGTTACTGAATCTATAAACTATAGCTCATTACAAGATGCTTTCTTTGAAATACATGAAGTAGCAAAGAAATTAGAAAGCTGAAAACGAGAAAATTGAAAAGCATGAATAGGTTACTAGAAAACAAGATCATTATTCTTGAAAAGAAAATAATTGATGAAGAAAAGTTAGAATTAGAAAATAATACCGATTGCATGTGTAATGTTGAAGATTGCAAAAGCTGTCCTGAGTTACGAAAACAAGTATCATACCTAGTAAAAACTTCATCTAAATTAGCACAAGGAAAGAATAATCTTGATAAGATACTTGATTCCCAAAAGTTAGTTATTGAACGTGGTGGTATAGGTTATACACCGATAATCGGAAAGAAAACTAGAGCATTCAAGAATTATTTTGCATATAGTAAAAGCAGTTTCATCTCCATTTATTAAATGCTTTTACTTGTATGAAAATGGGTCACTCTGTTAAATACTGTGAGAATTAAGAAATATGCAGTACCTAAAGGGAGAATGAAATGGGTTCCAAAGATTAATTCTTTCCAAATAACATGATCAGGACCCGAGTAATTATAAAGGGTACCAGAACAATTCTTAACATGTTTTGCGAGAAACAAGTTCGGGAATCCCTTGAAGATCAGAGCTACGAAATCAGGTTACGTGTATTTAAATTAATTGTTTTAATTGATATAAATCAATATTAATCGATTAAAATAACTTACTGATATCTGTCCGTACCATTTTAATCGATTGAAATATCGAAATAATCGATTAAAATAATCTCGGGATCTTAGTTTAATTGTTTTAATCGATTAGAATAAATTTATATCAACTAAAAACACTTAGGTATCAAAATTAATCGATTCATTCACGTTTTAATCGATTTAAATTCGGTGTCATGTTATTGATTTCATTACGTATTAAACTAATCGATCCTTTTATAAAACAAATCGATTAATTCACTGTAGATGTTTTCAACTCTAATGACAAGAATCAAATTAATAAATAATGAGTTGATTAATCAATTGATTAGGATCTGTAAACAAGACTTATAACATCTAATTGAAGTTTGACAGGGAAATTCAAAACAAAAACTCGATTGTCTATTATCTGCAATAAATCTTTAAAGATTTCTTTGACCAAATCAACATTATTCCCAAGAACAAATTAAGCTGATTCACCCACTATCCTGTAAATTGTGTCGCACATCTTTGAAACAGATCTTTAATTAGAAACTAAGACTAGTGGAATAAATGTGGGAAAGTTATTGCCGATTGAAATACTGCAAACTTTACATGTAGGAAAGTTATCCATAGATGAAAATGTTATTTTAACATAGTCATGATTCAAGTTTGTAGATGTCCTTACATGGAATACTTGCATGGTAATACACTAAAAATCAAAGAAATTATCAAAGAATAGGCCGTAACTTTTCTTATAGACACTAGTTACAAACAGGTCAAGCTGTTAGGACTGAAAACATAGTTGATCAAAGATTTTTTAATAATTGTTTACGGTAATAAGTTATTGATTACTAGGAAATCCAATAAACACATGTTTTCATTAAATTTCTTGATATTACATTGCAATATATTTGAAATAATTTTGAGCATGCATTGGTTCAAAACTCTTGGTGAAATTCATTGAAGCTGTGCAACCACGATAATTTGCTTTAATCATCAATGTCACGAGGTGACAACTGCAAGGGAACCAATGCTGGGACAGACAATTCAAAAATTGAATAACGTGGTACAGGGATAAATTTTATATTGTTTTAGAATTACGGATTGATTGTCATCACCTGTCCTCATTACTAATCATTGCCCACTCTACCAGAATAAGTTTTTTTGTTAATCACTTGTGCATATGATACCACTGGAAAACAACAAAGTTAAAAATGACTCATTCTTCAAAAGATAATGATGACTGGTTCACTATAAGTGAGAATAACACCCATCATACTACATTAATAAAAATACGGTTATTTGCTTGGATGATGACAAGCTGCAGGGGTTCAAAATGGGTTTTTAGGAATAAAATGGATGAAAATGGCATAATCACAAGAAATAAAGCCAGATTAGTTGCTAAAGGGTACAATCGGCAAGAAGGGATAGACTTTGATGAAACATATGCTCCGGTTGCTAGGTTAGAAGGTCGTTAGATTCTTGCTTGCCTATGCTTCTATTAAAAATTTCGAGGTTGTTCCAAATGGATGTCAAAAGCGCTTTCTTGAATGGATATTTGAATGAAGAAGTTTTTGTCACTCAACCACACTAGGTTTGAAGATCATATTCATCCAGAATATGTTTACGAGGTTGAAGAAAGCCCTGTATGGTCTCAAACAAGCCCCAAGGCAATGGTATGAAAGGTTAAGTAACTTTCTTATCTCAAAGGGCTATCATAGAGGTTTGGTGGACAAAACTTTGTTTCTAAAGAAAGCTGAATAATGATATAATTCTGGTTCAAGTTTATGTTGATGACATCATATTTGGTGCTACTAATGAGACTTTATGCAAAGATTTCATGAAAGACATGCGAGGGTGAGTTTGAGATGTCAATGATGGGGGAACTTAATTACTTCCTTGGACTGCAAGTCAAACAACTTCAAGAAGGAAGTCTTCTTCATCAATCAAAGTACTTGCACGAAGCTGCTGAAGAGATTTGAAATGGAACAACTGCAAGGAGGCATCAACACCTATGTCGACAAGCTGCTACCTTGATTCGATGAAAAAGGGAAATGCTGTTGATGAAACCAAATATAGGGGGCTTATTGGTTCTTTACTTGTATTTAACGACTAGCGGACGACATTATGTTCGGTGTGCGTATGTGTGCCAGGTTCCAATCTGCACCAAAAGAGTCTCACCTTACTGCTTGCAAAAGGATCCTCAAGTATCTCAAGGGGACTTTAAATGTTGGGTTATGGTATCCAGGTGAGTCTAAACTGAATTTAGTTGGATATTCGACTCGATTTTGCGAGTGTAAACTTGACGAAAGAGTACCGGTGGCACTTGTCATCTCCTAGGAAGCGAGTCTAATCTCTTGGCACGGCAAGAAGCGATCATGTGTTGCTTTGTCTACAGTGAAGCGAGAATATATTGCTTGCTTTGGCGATTCTTGTGCTCGATCTCTCGGATAAAACGATGACTTGAGGATTACGGTTTAACCCTCGGGAAAATCCCTCTCTTATGCGATAATACCGGTGTCATAATGCTAACTAAAAATCCAATTCAACATTCTAGATCAAAGCATATAGAAATAAGGCATCATTTTATTAGAGATCATATTCTAAAAGGTGATTGCGAGATCTTTTTTATAGAAAGCGAAAAACAACTAGCGAGATATTTTCACAAAACCCCTTGCTAGTGATAGGTTTTTCAAAATTCGCACTGAGTTAGGCATCTTAGACGCATCAAACATTACTTAGAGTGCAAGTCCGGTTGTTTTAGTCAATAATAACACCTTTTAATCGGTTAAATAAACTAAACAACAAATTGCATTACTTTTTTTAATCGATTTAAAATCGAAAAAATCGATTGTTTTTATTAAAAATTCATGTTTTCAAAATCTTAAATGTTTTAATCGATTAAACCTTTCTTTCAATCGATTAAAATCATTTACCAAGAACATTTTAACCGATTATGCTCTGTTTTTAATCGATTTTTATTACGGGAAGAAAGATTAAAGGCTTTAGTTAATGGTCAGTTCTGTAACATGCTACTAAAGCGTGATTCCCTTATCTTTACACGTGTTAATTGTATTCATTACAAACGTGTTAATGGAGATAAGCTTGAATCAACTTTAATTGATTCTTTTCATGAGTGAAATATTGATTTACTTTGTATTTTCAAAAACTTGAGCATATTTTCGAAACCTTACATTTTTTTTCTCTTCTATTCCCTATTTTTGATGAAGTCAAAAGGGGGAGAAATAGTTGCATCACTTTAAGATAAATTTAAGAGCAACATTTTAGGGGGAGAAATAAGTTTTAGGGGGAGAAATAAAACTTTATTACATTCTTATATTTCTCACCTAACTTGCATTATCAAGTGACTTATTTTGCGAGAGATTGTTTTTTCAAAATGGTGTTTGTCTTCATCAAATAGGGGAGAGTCGAAAGTGATCCTAGCAAAGATCTCATTGATTTGATGAAGTCAAAGATAAAGTCAAGGGTCAACTCTGCAGCTGGTCAAACAAGTCACTCGAGAACAAAGGAGCTGAAGACTTAGTGTGTCTAAACAGAAAGCTTAGGTAAAACCACTTTACCTTTTCCACTTGCATAAAGCTTCTTCACTCAATTTGCAAAATGCCTCAAAAATAGTTTTAAACAAATAAAAAACAAAAGCATTTTGGCAAAGAATTTTCTTAAACAAGTTATTAAGCTGATAAAGGTTTGAAAGAATCAATTTAAAACACTTAGAATGTTTTAAAAAGTGTTTTTACAATATTTTAATCGATACAAACTTCTTTTAATCGATTAAAACTCTTTATGACCGATTAGAATTCGAATGTAATAGGTCAGAATGCAATATAATCGATCAGATCTTAAATATGAGCGATTAGAATTATTTTAATCGATTAAAACACGTTTCAATCGATTAAAATCACTTTGGATGTCAGTATGATCGATCAGAATGAGATTATGACCGATCAGAGTTGGTTATGATCGATCAGAATTGAATTATGACCGATCAGACTTATTTCAATCGATTAAAACGTATTTCAATCGATTAAAATAACTTAGAAAATCTTTTCAATCGATTAAAAAGAACTTTCAATCGATTAAAATGACTTGAAAATATATGTGCAGTTTTTCAATCGATTGAAACGACTTTATATCAGCTAAAATAACTTCGAAAGTTTTATAAGAAGGTTTTTAAACAAATCAATCGATTAATACGCGATTCAATCGATTGTTTTATACTTAGAAAATGTTTGTAAAACGTTTTAAGCTGATAAAAGCGTTGATCAGTATCAACTAAAACATTTTACGTTAAAGATCAAGAACGCATTAATGGGTTGAAAGGACTTTTAACAGATTGTAACGGCTATTTCAACGGATTAAAACAAACTTTCAACAGATTAATTAATGCGCTAGATTTGAAAATACTCTTTTATAAAGCGAATTGCTTGGAACTTTTAACATATCGGTTTTTACACAATTCAAGCAATCAATACAAGCAACTATTAGCATTTTTCAAGAAAGATACACAAGCTGTTTTTGTGAACTTCTTTTGAAATCTTTCTTGAGGCACTTTGCATTTCTTTGAAGAAGAAAGCTTGTGGATTGGTGTAATCCGGTTTGAGCTTTCTTTGTTTCTTCTTTTCAATTTCTATTCATTCATTTGTACTTGTTTTGTACACGGAATTTGGGTACAAGTTTTATGCAGCTGTTGTAGAAAGTTGCCAAGAAGCTGGAATTTGGTTCTTGGTGGAAAGGTTAAAGCAAGAGCTGGAATTTGGTTCTTGTGTGTGGTGCCTGGAATTTGGGCCTTTGGTTTCTCTGTAGGCTGGAATTTGGTTGCGAGAGGTTTCCAAGAGCTGGAATTTGGTTCTTGGTGGAGAGTTAGAATAGGTGTAAGAGGGAGAGTCCGTAAAACATCTATTCTAGTGGAACCCAGTTGGAATTTAGGCTGGAGTGCTGGACGTAGCCCTGGTATTGGGTGAACCGAGTATAAAATTACCGGTGAAATCTTTCCTAACCTTTCTCTCTTTAATTTCTGCTGCTGCACTTAAACTGTTTGATTGCTTTGTGATTTGTGAATTGATAAGTAATCTTAATTTTCGAATTAGATAATCTGTGTATTGCGAAAAACTTTCAAAAATCAATTCACCCCCCCTCTTGATTTAAAACTACTTTTCTAACACAACACGCTTTGATCGTTCATCTAGAAGAAAAGATGAGGGAAGCTCGTCGATATAGCGAAAATATGAGTCAAGCGGTACATGAGCAAATCAAGATACTCGGAAACCATGTGAGAACAGCCGAAGATGAATTACGAAGAAAGCCTAATTTACCTATAGGATTCTTCAAGCTTTTCCGTTTTTGTCAGCACTTGCTCCAAAGCATTGTATAGAAGGATTTACACTTTCTAATAAAAGGACTTATTTTTCTCTCCTTAAATTGTCTATTGCATTCATAAGCTGCATACATTCATATATCCCTCCTCATTTTAATAATAAAGATAATAAAAAGAAAGGATTAAGCGATGTGCTTTCCACAAATCGAGAAAAATGGAAAAGAAGCCTTTCGTCATCAAAATCTCTACGACAATCGATAAACCCGAAGATGATAATAAACAAGCACCGTTGGTTATTCCAATTGACAAAAGTGAGAAGGCAATAACACCTATACGTTTATTCGTGCCTCGTCCTTTCCCTTATAAATCAAATAAAGCTGTACCCTGGAGATACTCGGAAGAATCGCCAGTCAACCAAGATATCTCCAACATAGCCGGTATTGGGGGCATGACAAGAAGCGGAAAAATATACGCCCCCAAGGAATTACAAGATAATATTCCTAAAGATAAAATGAAAAATAAAGCCGAAGAGGAAAAAGAATCCAAGGAAGAGACAGGATGAGTTACTCCAATACATAAGACAAAGTGAGTACTCCATCATCGATCAACTCAATCGTACTCCTGCAAAGATAACCTTGTTATCACTTATAATGAGTTCGGAACCACATCGAAACGCACTTGTTAAAGGTTTTGAATGAATCATTCATTCCACATACAATATCCCAAGACAAGTTTGAAGGAATTATTGGTAATATCACGGCCAATAATCACCTTACCTTCACAAATGAAGAACTCCCTTTAGAAGGGTCTGATCACAACAAGCCCTTGCATATTGTCGTTAAATGCAAAGAATATCTCATCTCCAAAGTTCTAGTGGATAATGGATCATCCTTAAATGTTATGCCTAAAAGTACACTCGACAAGATAACGAGTGCAAGGAACCCACATGCGCCCGAGTAATACAATTGTTCGAGCCTTTGATGGATCAAGACGGAAGTAGTAGGAGAAATCAATCTACCAATCCAAATCGGCCCTACTATCTTCAACATAGACTTCCACGTAATGGATATCACACCGACATACGATTGTCTCCTTGGTAGACCTTGGATTCATAGCGCTAAGGCAATACCTTCAACGCTCCACCAGAAAGTCAAGTTTGTGACAAATGATAAACTCGTCACGGTTCAAGCCGAAGAAGACTTTCTGATCAAGCAAACCGTCTGTCCAACCATATGTGGATGCGGTGAAGAGGCTCTCGAAACATCTTTTCAAGCGCTCGAGATTGCTAATATCGAAAGACTCCCTAGTAACATGAAGGTGGCCCATATGATGAAAAGATATGGATATCGCCCGGGACAGGGGCTTGGAAAGAACTCTCAAGGAATAAGAGAGCCACCAGATTTCAAAGATAATCCGCTAAAGTATGGATTAGGGTATGACCCTACAAAAGATCAAACCATACGAACAATAGGGAGGTCTTACCCCTCGAAGATGATATTCCGAAAAGAGGGATATTAGCACAAAGGGTAGCGTTAGTCATTAGGTGTCCTTCTTCCGATTCTAAGGGATGTAAATCTAGTGACTATTAGAGATCACTCCTCGGGGTTTGCCAGTCCCCGAGCATCTCTAGGGCACACATTTCCCTGAAATTACAAAAGAGTGCTATTCTTACTATCTGCTTCTTTTCTTACTAAATGTATCTATACCCCATTTTAATAAACACGGTTTAGATAAAACGTTTTATTCCAAATGCGTCGAGAATAATTAAAGCGCCGTAAAGAAAAGCAAAAAAATGATTGATTAACTAGAAATACAAATGAAATCTATCTTGACAAAATCAAAGTTTCGACAATGTTGTGCAAAAAATATATATATATATATGCATAATAAAAAAGAAAAGCCCGTCAAGGTCAAAGGCCGAGACAAGAAGATAAAAGGGCAAAATACCCAGTGGGAAACCCACAAAGGGGGCTGCACAAAAGTTAGGGTAAACCGTGCAGGAGACCCGAACAATAATAAAGGGTAGCCTGGGCAAAAGTTAGGGTTATCAAAAGTCCGCTAGGTATTCCTTAAAAATAAATATAAAAAGGAAACCTAGACAAAAAACAGGACATAAGCACAACATCCTAGGCTGAAAACCCGAAAGGGCGGCCTAGGGAAGTTAATCAATCGCAAAAAAGCGCCATAAATCGGTAAACAATGACGCCACGTTATAAGAACAAAACGTTTTGTCTAAACTAGCCTAAACACCGAGCCAACCTTGGCTAGCCATTCTTACAAAAACCTCTATTATAAAAATATATCCCTCTAAAACACAAGCCTTTGATATAAATCCTTTTCTTTCTCTTCTCTTGACCATTTCATTAAAAAGCATTCAAGTAATGAAGGGGGATGTGGTAACATAGTGATCAATAGGAAGGTTGAAATCCCTAGGGAAAAGAAGAAAGGCATTGATATGGCGGTTGCCCTACAAACAGAAGATCGTTCTTCGGCCATGGCAAAGGAAATTCCAAGACGGTAAATTATGTACAACCAAGCTTGTTAATCGAAGAAACATGGTGACGGAAAGAAACAAGCACCAAGAATGCACCCGGAGTTAAAGCACATCGGTTAAAACTTTCGAAATATTAAGCTGAAATAGATCATAGGATGCATATCATGAAACATTACATGCATTAAAACATCAATGAATGGAGTCCCATCTTCTTTTCCATCAAAAAAACTCAAAAAACCAACTTAAGAAGCTTGGGACGGCCGTCCCAAAGTCCGGACGGCCGTCCCAAGTGCCAATTTTCGGTTGGGATGCACGTCCCGAGTGGGGGTTGGCCCATGCCCATTTTTGCCATTTGGGACGGCGCGTCCCAAGCCCGAACGGCCGTCCCAAACTCTCCCTCGTGGCCTATATAGATGGGGCGCGGGTTTGGCTTTGGTACCTCATTCCAAGCTTCCTATCTTGCTTTTTCTCCTCCTCCATACATTTGTAGCATTTCTAAGAGAGCAAAGCTCACAATGGATCACGGAGAAGCCTCATCCGAAGAAAACGCACCGGGACTCGCTGCTAGAAGAGCTCCTGTCACTAGTATGATGATGGCAGAAGCACACCAACAACGGCCGGCAAATATCCAACAATTTGCACAGTACCCGATGCTGCGACTAGACTTCGGGATCCTAGCTACATTTGGTCGGGAACAAGACGTTAGGAGGTTCATCCACAACATAGGATGGGACTTCCTACTTCGCGAGCCGCCCACTCGGATCCACCGCACAGCCAACAATGGAGTTTCTCGCCTCTGTCAACATGATGGAAATGCCATCCGCAACTCCCGGAGTGCCACCAACACAAGCCGTCTCCTCTTGGATGGATGGAGCCTATCGGACCACCGCCTTGGATGACTTCAACGTCATCATGGGATTTTGCCAACGAGCCGATACGAGAACACCGGAATATCGGTCCGCATATGCGGAGAAACCTGCTGTTCTCACCACCACCGGTATGTGGAAGGACATTACTGGGGCTATCAATCTCCCATCTCATCTGAAGGGTGCATCCTTCAATCCCCCTCTTCGCATCTGCCACAAATTGCTTGGCTGGGACCATTCACGGCGGGAAGGAAAGCCAGGGAAAGGTCACGCTAGGTGATCTTTTTATAGTCTCTGCATGCATCAAGGACACCGATGCAACCCGGGATACGCATTCTCGAAGGCTGTAAAGGAATGCGGTACTCGAGGACCATCGGGAGCGATCATGGTGGCTCCCTTCCTTACCCCTCTAGCTGAATATTGGGGATGCACCGACGGAGAAGATCTCCCAGCCGAGCTTCAACCGAGCCTATCAACGGAGGAGTGTCGACGAACATGAGTATCCTCGACGAGAGAAGGATCGGGTTTCATCCTAAACCCTATCATCTCGATTTTGTGGGATATGCGTGATTTCAATACGCCGCAAGATATCCCTACCACTTCGAGAGTCCCGGCAGCAATCCCGCGATTCGGACTTCTCCGGCCTGTCACGACGCCTGGACGAGGAACATGCATACATGGAAGGAGAGTTCCAGTTCATACGCCGGCAGTTTGGCCAGCTCACTGTCAGGCAAGACAGGACGGACCGCCGGATAGAGAGCCTGGTCCAAACTCGAGGCGAGATTCCAGCCGCCTACTCACGCGCTTCCCTTCGCCGGTACCATCTGCCCATTCCGGCCCGAGGCGGATGACTAGGATTTATTTATATAGCTTTCTAGTGTCCTAAATATGCTTGAAATGTATCCAACAAAAAGCAGTAATGAATAAAAATCGTCATTTCTATTTTACACTTCGCATTCAAAAAGCCCATGTGTACAAAATAAAAGGCACACATGATCTATTAAAAAGCCGGATTTCAAAACAGCTCGCGATAGCAAACTAAACCGCGATGGAAAAAGGCGGAATCTGAACCATTTCAACGAGAATGAGGAGCTCCAAGAAAGCTAATTCCAACCATCAACCTTCTACACCAATAAAAGAAGGTACATCAAAAATAGAAAAAGCCAATGGAAGGGCTTGATAATCCCCAAGCGGATCCTTGCCTACTCCAAAGGCAAAACAAAATTACTCCATGACTCAACATCTACACCACATGAGTCATCAAGCACACTCATATAAGGATCTCCACTTCATTCCCCAACGGAGAATAAGGGTTACACAAGAGCCCATCATACGAAGTCAAGTCCTTTACATCACGAGAGGCAACCAGGAAAGAAAATCCCCAAGAAGAGCACATCAAGAAAAATCTAAAAAAAAAAAAAAGGAAAAAATGAGAAAATTCCATCCATAGGAAGGCAAATCACCCCCCTGGTGGATCACCAAAAAGAAAATTTTCTCCCCGAGTAAGCCTAACCGCAAAGGCAAATTACAAATTACAAATCCACGGGAGTTAAGCACCCAATATGAATATCCCCGGCGAAGTACAAAACCTTCACTCTCAAGAATGCCTATGCTTACTCGAAACAAGCAAAGAGCCGATATCCCCAAGAAATGGGAAATCAACCTATAAGAGGTAATACAAACAAAACTTTCAAGAAACATCTACCTACCCAGAGGTACTATCAAGAACAAATATCCTCAAATAGAACATCGGCCTATTCGGAGGCGAACAACAAGTAAAAAGCCTTCATCATTATTGAAGCACTTGCCTAATCAAGAGGCACAATAAAAAATCAACAAATCCCCGAGTGGATTCCCGCCTAATCAAGAGGCACAACCAAACAAAAACATCCCCAAGTGGGCTCTCGCCTAATCAAGAGGCACAATCAAGAATCAATAAATCCCCGAGTGGATTCCCGCCTAATCAAGAGGCACAACAAAATCCTCAAGTGAATCTTCGCCTAATCAAGAGGCACAATCAATAAGAGAATTCAAAATCCCCAAAAGGATTCCCGCCTAAAAAGAGGCAACCAACATAATCCCCGGCAAAGCCGGATGGCTAAAACAAGAAAAGCCAAAAATCAAGAATCCCCGGTAAAACCGGATGACTAAAACCAAAAAAAAAAAAAAAAAAAAATTACTCCCCATAGGCGCATGATCGGAGACAATAAGTCGCCGAAACCGGATGAGGGTTCGTACTCATCAATCAAAAAGATATTCCAAAAAGAGCATTCCAAGAATTTGTCAAAATGCGGATTCGTACCGGATGGGGGTAGATACTCATCGAGTCCGTCGAAATGCGGACTCACACCCGGTGGGGGTGTAAAAACCATTAGAGTCCCAGGCAAGATGCGGACTCGCACATCGAAGTCCTGTCGAAATGCGGACTCACACCCGATGGGGGTGTAAAAACCATTAGAGTCCGGCAAGATGCGGACTCGCACGAGTAGAGCCTTGTCAAGATGCGGGTTCGCACCCGGTGGGGGTGTAAAAACCATTAGAGTCCGGCAAGATGCGAGACTCGCACAATAGAGCCTTGTCAAGATGCGGGTTCGCACCCGGTGGGGGTGTAAAAACCATTAGAGTCCAGGCAAGATGCGGACTCGCACAATAGAGCCTTGTCAAGATGCGGGTTCACACCCGGTGGGGGTGTAAAAACCATTAGAGTCCGGCAAGATGCGGACTCGCACAATAGAGCCTTGTCAAGATGCGGGTTCACACCCGGTGGGGGTGTAAAAACCATTAGAGTCCGGCAAGATGCGGACTCGCACAATAGAGCCTAGTCAATATGCGGGTTCGCACCCAGTGGGGGTGTAAAATCCACTAGAACCTAGTCAATATGCGGGTTCGCACCCGGTGGGGGCGTAAAATCCACTAGAACATAGTGAATTTGCGGGTTCGCACCCAGTGGGGTGTAAAATCCACTAGAACCTAGTCAATATGCGGGTTCGCACCCAGTGGGGGTGTAAAATCCACTAGAACCTAGTCAATATGCAGGTTCGCACCCGGTGGGGGTGTAAAATCCACTAGAACCTAGTCAATATGCGGGTTCGCACCCGGTGGGGGTGTAAAATCCACTAGAACCTAGTCAATATGCGGGTTCGCACCCGGTGGGGGTGTAAAATCCACTAGAACCCAGTCAATATGCGGGTTCGCACCCGGTGGGGGTGTAAAATCCACTAGAACCTAGTCAATATGCGAGGTTCGCACCCGGTGGGGGTGTAAAAACCACTAGAATCCGGCAAAATGCGGATTCGTACCAGGTGGGGGTAAGTACCCACCAAAACCTTAAAAATGCAGATTCATACCAGGTGGGGGTAGGTACCCACCAAAACCTTAAAGGAAAGCTCAAACCAGATAGGGGTTGGTACCTATCAAAATACTTATCATCCGGAGGATCAACAAGGAGCAGACATCCAGAAGGATAACCGAGCAAAGGGGTTAACTCCTTCCCCTACCAACTAATTTTGTCGGTATACTAAAACCAACGAATTAGTTAGGCAGGTGAAGGGGGCAGTATAGACCCCTAATTTTGCCCGGCCTCTCAAATAAAGATAAAGGAGATTACCCGTAACAAGATAAAGCTCGTCTAGCATTACAAATAAGAGCCAAGGAGACTTCCCATATGAAGATAAAGCTTCAATAGACACATATCGGCATCAACCGACGTCCAAAACGAGCAAGGAAAGCTTCCCGGAGTCCCGAAACGCGCGAAGCCGGCAGAACGAGGTTGAGACGGCCGTCCTGGTTGGGACGGCCGTCCCAACCTCTTAAATCCGGTTGGGACGCGCGTCCCAAAGTTGGGACGGCCGTCCCAAACCCATTTTAAGTGGGACGGCCGTCCCGACCTTCCCGGGGGTCCCGCTCGTGTAAATTTGCCATTTGGGACGGCCATCCCAGTCCGGACGGCCGTCCCAACCCGGACGGCCGTCCCAAAGTGCGCCAGACTGCGAAAAACTATAAATAGGAGGCTCATTTGCCACTTTTTCACACCACAGACACTCCGGAGAGCTCGAAACACTTTCTAAAACTCGAGCACTTGTCTACTTCTCTCTCTCTCTCGAATGATCTTTCCGATTGCCTTAAATAGGTAACAATCGGTTAAGGAATTATATTCCAGGCATTTGATTCTTCTTTAAATTTTTAGTATAGTCGATCTTGTATTGGTGAGGAGAGACTGTGTAGAGAGAGGGGTTGCCAAAACGCATCCTCACGGTTCGAGGTTCTCAATATAAAGCTTGCTACGGAGGTTCTTTTCAATTCCCTTCTCTTTTATTGTTTTATTTATTGTTTTATTGTTTTATTTAGCTTTATTATGTCATGTAGAATAGGATCATGTAGATAGCTATTTTAATATCTCTTTTATTGCTTTATCTAGCTTTATTCATCATTTTATACATGCAACATAGAATAAAATCATGTAGATAGCCATTTAATATTATGTAATAAAATAGGGTAATCGCGTAATTTCTCGTAGTCTTTATTTAAATGAATTAATCTGTCATAGGGAACCCGAAAGGGGCGTTGTGGGGTGCTAACACCTTCCCCACACGTAACTAACTCCCTTACCCAACTCTGGTTATAATGGCCAAGTGCGGTTTTTCTTAAAATCAACATTTTTTCCTTTTCCAATGTTTATGGTCAAAACATTGGTGGCGACTCCATAAGAACCCCTTTTCGAAAACATTTTAAAACAAATACGCGAGTCCAAACCATCTTTTCGCGACCGCTCGCATAAACGTTTCGAGACGTCCTCCGGACGTCGAAAGGGACGGCGGCGACAAGTCGCCACCGATATTTTTACCATAAACATCGGAAAAAGGGGTTTTAAAAGGCGTTGGTTTTCAAAAACCAACTTTGGTCATTAGAATCAGAGTTGGGTAAGGGAGTTAGTTACGTGTAAAGGGAGTATTAGTCCCTTTACGACGCCCCTTTCGGGTTCCCTATGACAGGCCGGCTATCTATGAATAATTAAACTTGGAAAATTGCGCTTTTACCCTTTTTATTATGCGGAATTTAAATATATGACTACATGGCCCTAGCTTCTATTGCATAATTTAAATAGTAGTAGAAAGTAGGGATATGCACCTCCAAAGCAAGCTTTTATATTCAAAAAGAGGGTGCGTTTTGGCAACCCTTCACTCTACACTCTCAGAAACTCCAGAAATGCCTCGGAGGGATTCTTAAGAAGATTTAGAACGCTCAGTCTATACCTAAAGATGCTCAGAAACTCCGGAAATGCCTCGGAGGGATTCTTAGAGAGAGAAAATCTAGAGAGAAGGGAGAGCTGGGTGTGGAAAAAGGGAGAAATGACGCCCCTATTTATTGTTTTTCGCGCCTGACAGGTCGAGACCGTCGTCTCTGCTGACAGGTTCGAGACCGCCGTCTGGAAAGTCCAGACCGCCGTCTCGTTCGTGGCGCAGCAGTCGAGACCGCCGTCCGAAAAATCCGGACCGTCGTCTCGACTTAGCGAGAATCGAGACCGCCGTCTGGAAAACCCGCACCGCCGTCTCGAATTTGCGAGTGTCGAGACCGCCGTCCGGAAAATCGAGACGGCGGTCTCGTCCCGGCGCTGAAACGAGACGGCGGTCCGGTATTCCCGGACGGCGGTCTCGTCCCTTCGAGGCGAGAAACTTTATTTTCGGGCCAAAAACCTTCCTATCTTAGTACGGGGGCGTAATAGTCTCTCCTAATGGCTTGTTAGGCTTCGGCCGTCTTCAAATAGGAAGCTTTCTGACTTTATTTGGAGGCCGGGCAAGATTTGGGGTCTACAATGCTCTTTAACAATGCTTTAAGGCCCTGAAGTGTTCTTTTCTCTTTTCTTTTACAATGCAATCCAAGGTTTTATTTTTGTGCTTTTAGTGGCTTGAATTCCTTTCCATCCAATGCTTCATCAAATGCTTCCCGTTTCCAAGTTTATAAACCTATAACAAAGCTATTCCTGCAAAATTGAGACACCCGAATAACATGTGTGGAATGAAGGAAAACAATTGGAATTAAGGGGAATTCTAACACAAATAAACTAGAAAACTTAAATAAAGCGCCATTAAAAATAATGCAAACTAGACACTTATCAGCAACCTAAGGTGACGGCCATCTCGGAGTCACAAAATCTTGCCACTATGTCTATGGCGGCGCTCTTTGGAAAACTTAGAGAACATGAGTTAGAGCTTGGAAGGTTAAACGAAGAAGAAGGTCAATTTCAAAAGAAGAATCTAGCCTTCAAAATCGAAATCTCAAAAGGTAAAAATAAAAGGGAAGAAGAAGAATCAAACGATGAAGAAGAAGAATTGAGTCTAATGATAAAGAAGTTCACCAAATTCATGAAAGCAAAAGGAAGACATCCCTTCAAAGGTAAAGGAAAGGTAAGGGAAAATTCTTCGGTAAATATAAAATGCTATGGTTGTGGTGAAGCAGGACATGTAAAGACCGAAAGTCCAAATAAGAAGAACGATGAAGTTAAAGGCAAAAAAAACTTCAAGAAGAAAGCTTACATTGCTTGGGACAACAGTGACTCAAGTTCAGAATCAAGTGACTCGGAAATAGAAGCAAACATTTGCTTAATGACAAATGACAACATATCATCCGATTTTGAGGTAAGTGATTCCGACACATCTTCTAGTGATGAGGATAATAACTATGATGAATTGCAAAATGCTTATAATGAATTGTTTAGTGCTTTTAAGAACTTGAAAAATGAATATAAAGTTGTAAAGAAGAATTTAAGTAGATCTGAAAAGGAAATTGACTCTTTAAAAATGAAAATTACATGTTTAGAAGAAAAAGAGGTATTAGACACGAAAATTGTATGTTTAGATGAGGATAAGAATTTAGCATATGAAACTTGTAAAGAGCATGAATATGACATAGATATCCTAAATCATCTACTTGATAAGGCCGAAATGGAAATAAGTGATCTTAAGAAGGATAAAACTGTTTTTGCTCAAAATAATGTAAATCATCAAGTTTCTATGAAAAAGTCTAAAACTAAAAAGAAAAGAGTATGGGTTGAAAAAGGAACTAAATTATCTATTATTAGAAATGCATCATTTTCAAAAGCTACATCTAAAGCATGTTTTTATTGTATGAAACATGGTCATACTTCAAATAGATGTAAAATTAAACATTTTGGTGTTCCTAAAGGAAAATATATTTGGGTTCCTATAGTTAAATGAATTGTTTGTCTCTTGTATTTATTGAAAGAAAATTGATCATTTAGTATGTTTTGAATAGGATGCTCATTAGGCCAAGTATAAAATCAACTCCCTATGAATTGTTAAATGGTAGAAAGCCTAATGTTGCTCATTTGAAAATCTTTGGATGTAAGTGTTTTGTGTTAAATAATGGAAAGGATAACTTAGGAAAATTTGACTTTAAAGCTGATGAGGGCATTTTCTTAGGTTATTCGTTAACTAGCAAGGCTTAAAGGGTATTTAATAGAAGAACTTTAAATATAGAAGAATCTATACATGTTACTTTTGATGAGATTGTAGACCTTGGGGGAAATCCTCTTGAGTCAAATAAAGAAATTGCAGGTGATGATGAATATATAAGAGAGGCTCTTGATGAATTATATTTGGAAGAAAATGAGCCTTCTCAAACGCCTGAGTTAGCAAAAGA
Source organism: Sphenostylis stenocarpa (assembly GCA_963425845.1). NCBI lineage: Eukaryota > Viridiplantae > Streptophyta > Magnoliopsida > Fabales > Fabaceae > Sphenostylis > Sphenostylis stenocarpa. The sequence goes on from OY731406.1 coordinate 55,232,562, forward strand.
ATGGCAATCACCTAGAGGACTCTCAATGGACAATATCATAGGTGACATCTCAAAAGGGGTAAGAACTAGAAATATGACTAATTTTTGTATGTCTGTAGCTTTTGTGTCACAGATTGAACCCAAAAACGTTGAGGAAGCACTTAAAGATGAACAATGGTGCATAGCCATGCAAGAAGAACTTAACCAATTTGAAAGGAATCAAGTCTGGGAATTAATTCCAAGGGAAGAATCATATCAAGTTATTGGAACCAAATGGGTGTTTAGAAATAAACTTGATGAAGATGGGAACATAACAAAGAATAAAGCCAGACTTGTTGCCAAAGGCTATTGTCAGGAGGAAGGTATAGACTATGATGAAACTTCTACTCCTGTTGCCAGAATTTGCAAAGATAATGCAGGGAGAGTTTGAAATGTCTATGATGGGAGAATTGACATTCTTCCTTGGACTACAAATCAAGCAACTTAAAGATGGCATTTTCATCTCTCAAACCAAATACTGCAAAGAGATCCTTAAAAAGTTTGGAATGGACACCTCAAAGGAAGCTAACACACCCATGGGAACTTCATGCTATCTAGACAAGGATGAATCAGGTTTGGAAGTTAATCAAACTATGTATAGAGGTATGATAGGATCACCGTTATACTTAACCGCAAGTAGACTTGATATTATGCATTCATGTCGTGTGTGTGCTAGATTTCAGGCTTGTCCTAAAGAATCTCATCTAATTGCAGTGAAACATATTTTAAAATACTTAAAAGGAACTACTGGTTTTGGTTTGTGGTATCCGTCTGATGCTTGTATGAGTTTAATAGGATATTCGATGCTCGATTATGGTGGATGTAAAATTGATAGGAAAAGTATCAGTGGGACATGTCATTTGTTAGGTTCATCCTTAATATCCTGGCATTCTAAGAAACAGGCATGTGTTGCTTTATCTACCACTGAAGCTGAATATATTGCAGCTGGTAGTTGTTGTGCTCAAATTCTGTGGATGAAACAACAGTTAGAAGATTATAGTATCTTTTTAAATGACATTCCGTTGATGTGTGGTAATACGAGTGCAATAAATCTTACTAAGAATCCAGTAATGCACTCTAGGACTAAACATATAGAAATAAGACATCACTTTTTGAGAGACCATATCAGCAAAGGAAACTATAAAATAGAGTATGTAGATACCAAACGTCAATTAGCAGATATTTTTACTAAGCCTCTACCCAAGGATAGATTCTATGATCTTAGAAGAGACTTAGGGATATTAGAAATAGCTTAAATTCTGCTTAATTTGATTGTTTTTGGATGGTTGTAATGTTATAATTCATTTTGTAGGATGTTCATAGGTTATCATGTGTTAAAACACTCAAAACAGGGCATTCCTCTCTGGAATAATCGATTAATTGGAGGTATAATCGATTATTTGCATCCAAAACACTCAAAACAGGGTATTCCTCTCTGGAATAATCGATTAATTCGTTAATTAATCGATTAAAACCTTCTGATAATCGATTATCAGCTCGAAATAATCGATTAAATGCGACTGGAACTTGTTTAATCGATTATTCTGAGTTTTAATCGATTAAACCTGGCAAGTATGGGTTCTAGCCGTTGCCAACGACTCTTTTGGCCTCTATTCACTTCCATATGACCGTTAGACATGCTTGACTATATATAGGGATCTCTATTTTACTTCTACTCACTTCTATCTCTTGAAATCAAGTTATCTTGCTTTATTCTTGCAATCTTGCTTACTTCTAACTTACCTTGCCCTCCTAAATCTTCTTGTTATTCTCTTAATCCTTCAAATGGCCTCATCTTCTCGTGCTAAGATCCCTACTAGAAGAAGATCTGCACCCTCATCTCGAACCCGTCCTAATTCTGTAGAAGGATGGATTTCTGATACAGATGGGCAACAAGAATTTCTGACCTACTGGAAGGAAAGGGCTATTATTTCTCCCAAGTTTCTTGTTGGTGAGCAATTCATCAATAGGGGATTCAATTTTCCCAACCTTCTTGAAATTCAAGGAGTTCTTCCCTTCATCCAAATGCAAGGTACTTATTATTCGGACTTGGTTAGGGTATTTTACTCTAGATTTAAATTTAGAGATCAAATTGCTACTTCTAGAGTAAAAGGTGTCACAATTATTCTTGACGATGATATTTGGGAAAATGTTGCTCACTTTCCAATTAGAGAAGATGCTATTAACGTATATGGTGAGCTAGATGACTTTGACAGGTTCCTAGCTTATCGCTCTTTTCTGCGAAATCCCTCCATGGAGATTGGACGTCTCCTTCTTGCTGGACCTTTAAAGAAGGAGGAACGCATGATTCTACATCTAATTGTCTGGATCCTATGTCCTCGGGCTACAAATCATGTCCAATGTTCTTCAATTGATCTTAGAATTATTCATGCCATAATGAATAATGAACCTTTAGATTGGGGCGTTCTTGTCACAATGACCATGTTAAAAGCAAAATGTCATCCCACATTCAAAATTCCATATGCTTTACTTGTCTCTCATATTCTTGAATATAAAGGAGTGAATGTTGAAGGTGAACAAGCAGTTAGAACAAATAACTTGAACCGCATGCTGGATAGCACATTGATTCAACTCCAAATGGTGCGTGTCAATGATATTTATGTTCACAAAGATGACGTTCCTAATCAAGGTGATGCTAATGAAGATTCCGATGAAGATATGCCTCCGATTCGTTGAGTTTCCTCTCGAACAAATCCAAAGTGTTGGAACTTCCTCTACTCATCATGAAACCCGACAATCCATGGAAGACATGTTATCCGACATGAATCGGAGGATGCAATCATTCTTCACTCTTTCCGGAGTACGACATGAGGAATTAATTTGCCGTATATCCGATGTAGATGATAAAATGTGCCATTTAGAAAATAGATTTGATGCACACTTTAATGATGATGATAGTGCAGAATTTTAAATTTTATTGATTATTTTCTTTTTGTTATTTTCTCTTGTTATTGTAATGAATGATTGTTTTACGCAATAAAATATGATGTTTCCTTGATGCTTTGATTGAGGGGGAGTTATCTCCAACTTATGCATATTTTGAGGCGGAGCCCTTATGATTGTTATTTGCGAGTTATTTTTGATTATAATCAAAATAGGGGAGAAATATTTAAAGCCTCTTATGAATTGCATTTAAATATTATCCGGTATGTTTAATGTGTTTGTTAGTATGACAGATAAAACAAGGTTATTACAAGGCTTTAAAAGATAATTTTGATCATCATCAAAAAGGGGGAGATTGTTGAACATTCAAGGACTTGATGTTGCACTTGATGAACATGAAGATTGTTGATTTTGATGATGATTCAAGAACACAAAGACTTAGAGTGTTGAAGACTTGTTTTGTAGTGTAATAACTCTGTATTAATTAGATTGAGTCTGTAATTTTAGTGTTTGAGATAGCCGGTACATAGTCTGAACCTTAGAAGCTTCAAAAAGCTCAAGTTTATCATCCAGGCTCGGCTTTAATCGATTAAATAGGGAAATAATCGATTAAAACAGTGAGAAAAATCATTTTCTGTAACAACTCACTGGTTTAATCGATTAAACCAACTTTTAATCGATTATCAGGCGGTTTAATCGATTAAACCTCCTTTTAATCGATTAAAACAGAGAGATTTGGGTTCTGTTGATTTTTGGCTCTGGTTTAGTCGATTAACACTTCTTTTAATTGATTAAACCAGTCAGATTTTGGGTTTTAACTTCAAATCAAACCTATTTTCGAAAACCCTATTCCCAAGAACCCTAGTTTTGAAATTCCCAATTCCTAAACCCTAATTTCTCTACTTAAACTCTTCTTTGGCACTCAGAAAAGAAGAACAACCTTTTTCATACAAAAGTTAAGTGTTGTAGTGCCAGAGAACTGTTTGTTGCAAGAAAAAGGGGCTTTTGGAACCTGGTGTGGGCTAGAAGCGATAAGAATCACTAAGTGGAGTTCTTAGTGGATTGTGTGTTGTGCCGTCTCTGGGGAAAGCTGTTCTTCATCTCTTGTGGGTTTCAAGAGAGGTGTTATCTTTACTTTATCTCTTCCATTGTAAATTGTTTGTAATAACTTTGTTTATAGTGACAGCGTTAATCCTCTGTTTGAGTGATTAGCAACTGGACGTAGGGTCTTTTGATCCGAACCAATATAAATTTCCTGTGTAAGACTCTATCTCTTTCTCTATTTACATTTACACAGTTTTTAATCGGTAAAATTTGGGGAAAATTTTGAAAACCTAATTTTTATTAAGAAACCAATTCACCCCCCTCTTGGTTTTTGTCCGACCACGCGAACATTCCGCTGCACGATTCTAACAAAAGGTTGTTCTTCTTTTCTGAGTGCCATAGAGAAGTTTAAGTAGAGAAATTAGGGTTTGGGAATTGGGAATTTCGGAATTAGGGTTCTTGGAAATAGGGTTTTCGAAAATAGGGTTGATTTGAAGTTAAAAATCAAAATCTGGCTGAAATAATCGATTAAATGAAGTATTAATCAATTATTACAGAGCCAAAATCAACAGAACCCTAAAACTCTCTGTTTTAATCGATTAAAAGGGTTGTTAATCGATTAACAGGCCTGTTAATCGATTAATAGGTGGTTTAATCGATTAAACCAGTGACCAAATACAGAAAATGGTTTTTCTCACTGTTTTAATCGATTATTTCCCTATTTAATCGATTAAAGCCGAGCCTGGATGATAAATTTGAGCTGTTTGAAGCTTCTAAGGTGCAGACTATGTACCGGCTATCTTAAACTCTAATATTATAGACTCAATCTAATTGAAACAGAGTTATTACAATACAAAACAAGTCTTCAACACTTTAAGTCTTTGTGTTCTTGAATCATCATCAAAATCAACAATCTTCATGTCCATCAAGTGCAACATCAAGTCCTTGAATGCTCAACAATCTCCCCCTTTTTGATGATGATCAAAATTATCTTTTAAAGCCTTGTAATAACCTGCTTTATCTGTCATACTAACAAACACATTAAACATACCAGATAATATTTAAAAACAATCATTTTAGGCTTTAAATATTTTCTCCCCCTATTTTGATTAGAATAAAAAATAATTCATCTATTACAAACATAAGAGCTCCCCCTCAAAATATGCATAACTTAGAGAAAAACTCCCCCTCAATCAAAGCAATAACAGAATACCATATTTTATTTCAGAGATAAGCATTCATTACAATATAAGAAAGAAAATTACAAATTTAAAATTCTTCACTATCATCACTATGAAAGTGTGCATCAAATCTATTTTCTAAACGGCACACTTTATCATCTACATCAGATATACGGCGAATTATTTCCTCATGCCGTACACCAGAAAGAGTGAAGAACGACTGCATTCTCTGATTCATGTCAGATAACATGTCTTCCATGGATTGTCGGGTTTCATGATGAGTAGAGGAAGTTCCAACACTTTGGATTGGATCAGAGGGAAACTCAGCAGCAGGAGGCATATCTTCATCAGAATCTTCATTATCTTCACCTTGATTCGGAACGTCATCTTTGTGAACATAAATGTCGTTGACACGCACCATTTGTAGTTGGATCAATGTGCTGTCAAGCATGCGATTCAAGTTATTTGTTCTTACTGTTTGTTCACCTTCGACATTTACTCCTTTGTATTCAAGAATCCGAGAGACAAGGAGGGCATATGGAATTTTGAAGGTGGGATGGCGTTTGGCTTTTAACATAGTCATGGTGACAAGAACGCCCCAATCTAAAGGTTCATTATTCATTATTGCATGAATAATATGAAGATCAATTGAAGAACATTGAGCATGATTTGTAGCCCGGGGACAAAGGATCCAGACAAGTAGATGTAAAATCATGCGTTCCTCCTTCTTCAAAGGTCCAACAAGAAGGAGACGCCCAATCTCCATGGAGGGATTACGCAGAAAAGAACGGTAAGCTAAGAACCTGTCAAAATCATCTAACTCACCATAAATGTTAATAGCATCTTCTCTAATTGGAAAGTGGGCAACGTTCTCCCAAATATCATCGTCAAGAATAATTGTGACACCTTTTACTCTAGAGGTAGCAATTTGATCTCTAAATTTGATCCTAGAGTAAAATACCCTAACTAAGTCAGGATAATATGTACCTTGCATTTGGATGAAAGGGAGAACTCCTTGAAATTCAAGGAGGTTAGGAAAGTTGAATCCCCTATTGATGAATTGCTCACCAATAAGGAACTTTGGAGAAATAATAGCACGTTCCTTCCAATAGGTCAGCAATTCTTGTTGGCCATCTGTATCAGAAATCCATCCTTCTACAGAATTAGGACGGGGACGAGATGAGGGTGCAGATCTTCTTCTAGTAGGGATCTTAGTACGAGAAGATGAGGCCATTGAAAGATTGGAGGAATTAACAAGAAGATTTAGAAAGCTTAAATGTATTGAAAAGAGGACAAGATTGATAGAATAAGGCAAGAAAGCTTGAATTCAAGAGATAGAAGTGAGTAGAAGTGAAATGGAGGCCCCTATTTATAATCAAGCATGTCCAACGGTCATATGGAAGGGAATATAGGTCAAGAGATCCGTTGGCAACGGCTAGGAAGCCAAATTTGCCAGGTTTAATCGATTAAAACTCAGATTAATCGATTAAACCAGTGCCAGAACCATTTAATCGATTAAATTGTGTAGTTAATCGATTAATGTTGTATTTAATCGATTAATTGGCGAATTAATCGATTAATCCAAAGAGGAATGCCCTGTTTTGAGTGTTTTGGATGCAAATAATCGATTATAACTCCAATTAATCGATTATTCCAGAGAGTACTTCAAATTTTTGAGGTTTTAACACATGATAAACTATTAACATTCTATATAATGAATTTTAACATTACAATCATTCAAAAACTGTCTAAATAAGCAGATTTTAAGCTATTTCTAATATCCCTAAGTCTCTTCTAAGATCATAAAATCTATCCTTGGGTAGAGGCTTAGTAAAAATATCTGCTAATTGATGCTTTGTATCAACATACTCTATTTTACAGTTTCCTTTGCTGATATGATCTCTTAAAAAGTGATGTCTAATTTCTATGTGCTTAGTCCTAGAGTGCATTACTGGATTCTTAGTGAGATTAATTGCACTCGTATTATCACACATTAAAGGTATGTCATTTAAAAATATACTATAATCTTCTAACTGTTGTTTCATCCACAAAATTTGAGCACAACAACTACCAGCTGCAATATATTCAACTTCAGTGGTAGATAAAGCAACACAAGCTTATTTCTTAGAATGCCAAGATACTAAGGATGAACCTAACAAATGACATGTCTCACTAGTACTTTTCCTATCAATTTTGCATCCACCATAATCAACATCAGAATATCCTATTAAACTAGTACAAGCATCAGAAGGATACCATAAACCAAAACCAGTAGTTCCTTTTAAATATTTTAAAATGTGTTTTACTGCAATTAGATGAGATTCTTTAGGACAAGCCTGAAATCTAGCACACACACAGAAAAAATGCATAATATCAGGTCTACTTGCAGTTAAGTATAATAGTGAACCTATCATACCTCTATACATAGATTGATTAACTTCCAAACCTGATTCATCCTTGTCTAGATAGCATGAAGTTCCCATGGGTGTGTTAACTTCCTTTGAGGTGTCCATTCCAAACTTTTTAAGTATCTCTTTGCAGCATTTGGTTTGAGAGATGAAAATGCCATCTTTAAGTTGCTTGATTTGTAGTCCAAGGAAGAATGTCAAATCTCCCATCATAGACATTTCAAACTCTCCCTGCATTATCTTAGCAAATTCTACACATAACGAATTATCAGTTGATCCAAAAATAATATCATCAATGTATACCTGGACCAATAAGATATGTTCTTTTACTTTCTTTATAAACAATGTAGAATCAATTTTTCCTCTAGAAAGATCATTTGAAGTTAGGAAACTACTTAGCCTTTCATACCAAGATCTAGGAGCTTGTTTCAACCCATATAATGCTTTCTTTAATTTAAAAACATGATTAGGAAAACTAAAATCCTCAAAACCAGGGGGTTGCTCCACATAAACTTCTTCTTTAATAAAACCATTCAAAAATGCACTCTTAACATCCATTTGATATAATTTAAATTTCATCAAAGATGGATAAGCAAGAAGTAGGCGTATAGCCTCTAACCTGGCAACAGGAGCATAAGTTTCATCATAGTCTATACCTTCCTCCTGACAATAGCCTTTGGCAACAAGTCTAGCTTTATTCTTTGTTATGTTCCCATCTTCATCAAGTTTATTTCTAAACACCCATTTGGTTCCAATAACTTGATGTGATTCTTCTCTTGGGATTTCTCAGACTTGATTCCTTTCGAATTGGTTAAGTTCCTCTTGCATAGCTATGCACCATTGGTCATCTTTAAGTGCTTCATCAATGTTTTTGGGTTCTATCTGTGACACAAAAGCTACAAACATACAGAAATTAGTCATATTTCTAGTTCTTACCCCTTTTGAGATGTCACCTATGATATTGTCCATTGAGAGCCCCCTAGGTGATTGCCATTCTTTTGCTAATTCAGGCGTTTGAGAAGGCTCATTTGCTTTCAAATACAATTCATCAAGAGCCTCTCTTATATACTCATCATCACCTGCAAGTTCTTTATTTGACTCAAGAGGATTTCCCCCAAGGTCTACAATTTCATCAAAAGTAACATGAATAGATTCTTCTATATTCAAAGTTCTTCTATTAAACACCCTGTAAGCCTTACTAGTTAACGAATAACCTAAGAAAATGTCCTCATCGGCTTTAGAGTCAAATTTTCCTAAGTTTTCCTTTCCATTATTTAATACAAAGCACTTACATCCAAAAATTTTCAAATGAGCAACATTAGGCTTTCTACCATTAAACAATTCATAAGGAGTAGATTTAATAATTGACCTAATGAGCATTCTATTTAAAACATAACATGCAGTACTAACAGCATCAGCCCAAAAATACTTAGGAACATTAGATTCATTTAACATAGTTCTAGCAAGTTCCTCTAATGACCTATTTTTCCTTTCAACTACACCATTTTGTTGGGGGGTCCTAGGAGCAGAAAAGTTATGTAATATTCCATTTTCTTCACAATAACTTTCAAACTTTTCATTTTGAAACTCACCACCATGGTCACTTCTTAAAACTTTAATTCTTAAGTCTTTCTCATTTTGAATTTGTTTTGCAAATTTTCTAAAGACTTTAAAAGCTTCACTTTTCGTAGTTAGGAAAAATGTCCATGTATATCTAGAATAATCATCAACAATCACAAGACCATAATAATTTCCACCAAAGCATTTTATCCTAGAAGGTCCAAATAAATCTAAATATAATAATTCTAGGGGTTTTGAAGTGGAAATAACATTCTTTGATTTAAATGATGATTTTACTTGTTTACCTTTTTTACATGCATCACATAACCTTGTCGCCGCCGTCCCTTTCGACGTCCGGAGGACGTCTCGAAACGTTTATGCGAGCGGTCGCGAAAAGATGGTTTAGACTCGCGTATTTGTTTTAAAAGGTTTTCGAAAAGAGGTTCTTATGGAGTCGCCACCAATGTTTTAACCTTAAACATTGGAAAAGGAAAAAATGTTGATTTTAAGAAAAACCGCACTTGGCCATTATAACCAGAGTTGGGTAAGGGAGTTAGTTACGTGTGGGGAAGGTGTTAGCACCCCACAACGCCCCTTTCGGATTCCCTATGACAGATTAATTCATTTAAATAAAGACTACGAGAAATTACGCGATTACCCTATTTTATTACATAATATTAAATGGCTATCTACATGATTTTATTCTATGTTATATGCATAAAATGATGAATAAAGCTAAATAAAGCAATAAAAGAGATATTAAAATAGCTATCTACATGATTTTACTCTACATGGCATAAATAGTAAATAAAGCTAAATAAAACAATAAATAAAGCAATAAAAGAGAAGAGAATTGAAAAGAACCTCCGTAGCAAGCTTTGTATTGAGAATCTCCAACTATGAGGATGCGTTTTGGCAACCCCTCTCTCTACACGGACTCTCCTCACCAATACAAGATAGACCCCACTAAAAATTTAAAGAAGAATCGAATGCCGGAATATAATTCCTTAACCGATTGTTACCTATTTAAGGCAATCGGAAAGATCATTCAAGAGAAAGAAAGAAATAGACAAGTGCTCCGAGTTTTAGAAAGTGTTTCGAGCTCTCGGAGTGTCTCGTGGTGTGAAAAAGTGGCAAATGAGCCTCCTATTTATAGTTTTTCGCAGCTGGCGCACTTTGGGACGGCCGTCCGGGGTGGGACGGCCGTCCGGACTGGGACAGCCGTCCCAAATGGCAAAATTACACAGCCGGGACCCCCGGGAACCGGGACGGCCGTCCCACATAACCGGGGCTCGGGACGGCCGTCCCAACTCGGGACGCGCGTCCCAGCTGGCCGGGGCAGGTTGGGATGGCCGTCCCAACCGGGACGGCCGTCTCAACCTGTTCCGGCCAGTTTCACGCGTTTCGGGACTCCGGGAAGCTCTCCTTGCTCTGTTTTGGACGTCAATTGATGCCGATATGTGTCTATTGAAGCTTTATCTTCATATGGGAAGTCTCCTTGGCTCTTATTTGTAATGCTAGACGAGCTTTATCTTGTTACGGGTGATCTCCTTTATCTTTATTTGAGAGGCCGGCAAAATTAGGGGTCTACACTGCCCCCCTTCACTCTGCCTAGCTAATTGGTCGACTGGATATGTCGACAAAATTAGTTGGTAGGGGAAGGAGTTAACCCTTTGCCCGGTTATCCTTCGGATGTTGCTCCTTGTTGATCCTCCGGATGATACATATTTTGATAGGTACCAACCCCTATCTGGTTTGAGCTTTCTTTTTAAGGTTTTGGTGGGTACCTACCCCCACCTGGTATGAATCTGCATTTTTAAGGTTTTGGTGGGTACTTACCCCCACTGGTACGAATATGCATTTTGCCGGATTCTAGTGGTTTTTACACCCCCACTGGGTGCGAACCCGTATATTGACTAGGTCCTAATGGATTTTACACCCCCACCGGGTGTGAACCCGCATATTGACTAGGTTCTAGTGGATTTTACACCCCACCGGGTGCGAACCCGCATATTGACTAGGCTCTAGTGGTTTTTACACCCCCACCGGGTGCGAACCTGCATATTGACTAGGCTCTAGTGGTTTTTACACCCCCACTTGGGTGCGAACCCGCATATTGACTAGGCTCTATTGTGCGAGTCCGCATCTTGCCGGACTCTAATGGTTTTTACACCCCCACTGGGTGTGAACCTGCATCTTGACAAGGTTCTATTGTGCGAGTCCGCATCTTGCCGGACTCTAATGGTTTTTACACCCCCACTGGGTGTGAACCCGCATCTTGACAAGGCTCTATTGTGCGAGTCCGCATCTTGCGGACTCTAATGGTTTTTACACCCCCACTTGGGTGTGAACCCGCATCTTGACAAGGTTCTATTGTGCGAGTCCGCATCTTGACGGACTCTAATGGTTTTTACACCCCCACTGGGTGTGAACCCGCATCTTGACAAGGCTCTATTGTGCGAGTCTGCATCTTGCCGGACTCTGATGGTTTTTACACCCCCACTGGGTGTGAGTCTGCATTTCGACAGACTCTGATGAGTACCTACCCCCATCTGGTACGAATCTGCATTTTGCCAGATTCTAGTGGTTTTTACACCCCCACTGGGTGCGAACCTGTATATTGACTAGGTCCTAATGGATTTTACACCCCCACTGGGTGTGAACCTGCATATTGACTAGGTTCTAGTGGATTTTACACCCCACTCGGGTGCGAACCTGCATATTGACTAGGCTCTAGTGGTTTTTACACCCCCACCGGGTGCGAACCCGCATATTGACTAGGCTCTAGTGGTTTTTACACCCCCACCGGGTGCGAACCTGCATATTGACTAGGCTTCTATTGTGCGAGTCCGCATCTTGCCGGACTCTAATGGTTTTTACACCCCACCGGGTGTGAACCCGCATCTTGACAAGGTTCTATTGTGCGAGTCCGCATCTTGCCGGACTCTAATGGTTTTTACACCCCCACCGGGTGTGAACCCGCATCTTGACAAGGCTCTATTGTGCGAGTCTCGCATCTTGCCGGACTCTAATGGTTTTTACACCCCCACCGGGTGTGAACCCGCATCTTGACAAGGTTCTATTGTGCGAGTCCGCATCTTGACGGACTCTAATGGTTTTTACACCCCCACCGGGTGTGAACCTGCATCTTGACAAGGCTCTATTGTGCGAGTCCGCATCTTGCCGGACTCGATGGTTTTTACACCCCCACCGGGTGTGAGTCCGCATTTCGACGGACTCGATGAGTACCTACCCCCATCTCGGTACGAATCTGCATTTTGACAAATTCTTGGAATGCTCTTTTTGGAATATCTTTTTGATTGATGAGTACGAACCCTCATCCGGTTTCACGCGACTTATTGTCTCGATCATGCGCCTATGGGGAGTAATTTTTCTTTTTGATTTTGCCTCTTGATTAGGCGAAGATTCACTTGAGGATTTTGTTGTGCCTCTTGATTAGGCGGGAATCCACTCGGGGATTTATTGATTCTTGATTGTGCCTCTTGATTAGGAGAGAGCCCACTTGGGGATGTGATTTCTATTTGGTTGTGCCTCTTGATTAGGCGGGAATCCCTCGGGGATTTGTTGATTCTTGATTGTGCCTCTTGATTAGGCGGGTGCTTCAATAGTGGTGAAGGCTTTTTACTTGTTGTTTGCCTCTCGAATAGGCTGATGTTCTATTTGAGGATATTTGTTCTTGATAATACCTCTGAGTAGGTAGATGTTTCTTGAAAGCTTTGCTTGTATTACCTCTTTTAGGTTGATTTCCCGTTTCTTGGGGATATCGGCTCTTTGCTTGTTTCCGAGTAAGCATAGGCATTCTTGGGAGTGAAGGTTTTGTACTTCGACTGGGGATATTCATATTGGGTGCTTAACTCCCTGTGGATTTGTAATTTGTAATTTGCCTTTGCGGTTAGGCTTACCGGGGAGAAAATTTTCTTTTTGATGATCCACCGGGGGTTGATTTGCCTTTCTGTGGATGGAATTTTCTCATTTTCTTCTTTTATAGATTTTTCTTGATGTGCTCTTCTTGGGGATTTTCTTTCGGCTTTTTCTTGCAGTGGCCTTTGTCGGAGGATGAAAGGCTTTTCTCTTCCTTCTTTTTGTTGCCCCCGATGATGTAAAGGACTTGACTTCGTATGATGGGCTCTTGTGTAACCCTTATTCTCCGTTGGGGAATGAAGTGGAGATCCTTATATGAGTGTGCTTGATGACTCATGTGGTGACGAAGATGAGTCGCGAGATATTCTTTTTGTTTTGCCTCCGGAGTAGGCAAAGATCCGCTTGGGGATAATTGAGCCTTTCCGTTGGCTTTTCTACATTGATGACTTTTCTCGGATGTGGTGGATGTTGATTGCGGCTCCAAGTGATTTATGCTTGATGACTCATGTAGTGTAGATGTTGAGTCATGGAGAAATTTTGTTTTGCCTTTGGAGCAGGCAAGGATCCGCTTGGGGATTATCAAGCCCTTCCGTTGGCTCTTTTCCGTTTTTGATGTACCTTCTTTTATTGATGGTTGGAACTATTTTCCTTGAAGCTCCTTATTCTGCTGAAATGGTTCATATTTCGCCTTTTTCTTTCGCCTTTTTCTTTTACGTGTGCCTTTTTATTTTACACGTAGGCTTTTCAAAATGCAAATGGAAATAACAACTCTTATTTATTATATATTTTGTTTTTTTTTATAGTACATTCAAACATTTTTTAAACTACTAGAAAGCATTAGAAAATCTCCTAATCGTCTGCCTCGGGACTGGAGTGAGAGGATGGTGCTGGCGAAGGGAAGCGGCGGAGTAGGCGGCGCTGGAATCTCGCCCGAGTTTGGACCAGGCTCTCTATCCGGCGGTCCGTCCTGTCTTGCCCGACGGTGAGCTGGCCAAGCCGTGGCGTATAAGCTGGAACTCTCCTTCCATATAGGCATGCTCATCATCCGGGCGCCTGTATAAGCCGGCGTAGTCGGGATCGTAGGACTCGCTGCTGGGACTACGAAGTGGTGGGGAAATCCTGTGGCGTGTCGAAATCCCGCATGTCCATCGAGATAGAGAGGATTGGGTTTAAGATAAACCCTGTACCTTGCCTGCCGAGGATGTTCATATGAGCCGGCACTCCGCCATTGATAGGCTCCGGTCGAAGACTAGGCTGGGATGTCTTCTCCGTCGCTACATCCCCAATACTCGGCTAGAGGGGTGAGAAAGGGAGCTATTATGATCGCTCCGCTTGGACCGCGAGTGCCGCAATCCTTGACGGCTTTGAGGAAGGCATACCCGGGTTGCACCTATGCCCCTGGTGCATACGATAAACAATGAAAAGGTCGGCCAGAGTTACCTTTCCTTGGCTCTCTTTCCGGCTGTGTATGGTCCCGGCCAGCAATTTATGACATACGCGGAGTGGAGGGGAAAAAGCTGCACCCTTCAGATTTGATGGCGGAATGACGGCTCCAGTGATTTCCCTCCACATGGTAGCGGTGGTGAGAGCGACGGGCTTATCCAAATACGCGGACCGGTACTCGGAGTTCTTGTATCCGCTCGTCGGCGAAACCCATAATGACATTAAAGTCATCCAGAGCGGTGGTCCGATAAGCTCCATCCATCCGGTAGGAGACAGCTTGGGTTGGTGGCACCCCAGGAATTGAAGATGGCATTTCCACCATGTTGACGAAGCAAGAAATTCCATCGTGGCGAGTGCGATGGATCCGAGTAGGTAGCTCGCGGAGCGAAAGTCCCATCCTATGTTGTGGATGTATCTTCGACATCTTGATCCCAACCGAATGTAGCTAGGATTTCGAAGTCCAATTGCGGTGTGGGGTACCGGGAGAATTGCTTGGATATTTACCGGTCGTAGTTGGTGCGATTCTGCTAGTTGAGTACTGATCGTAGTATTTCCTCTAGCAGGGTTTCTAGAGCGTTTTCTCCTAGATGAAGATTCTCAGTGCTCCATACTCGCTTAAGAGTGTTAGAAATGTGTAGAAAGGGAGAAGAAGCAAGATAGAAAGCCTGGAATGGGATGCGAAGCTCAAATCCGCGCCTAGCACTTATAGAGCGCGCCAGGCAGATTGGGACGGCCGTCTGGGTTGGGACGGCCGTCTCAATTAAAAAAAACGCACAGGGGCCATCAGCGGGGAAGTGGGACGGCCGTCCCACCTGGGACGCACGTCCCAACTTGATTTGGGGACTTGGGACGGCCGTCTCGACTTCGGGACGGCCGTCTCGAGCTGCTGGATGGGATTTTTTTGATTTTTTTAGTGATTTTTTATGAATTTGAAGATAGGACCCCCTTCATTTATGTTTTAATGCATGTAATGTTTCATGATATGCATCCTATGATCTATTTCAGTTAATATTTTGAAAGTTTTAACTGATGTGCTTTAACTTCGGGTGCATTCTTGGTGCTGTTTCTTTCCGTCACCATGTTTCTTCTGATTAACAAGCTTGGTTGTACATAATTTACCGTCTTGGAATTTCCTTTGCTATGGTCGAAGAGCAATTTTTCGTTCGTAGAGCAACTGCCATGTCAATGCCCCTCTTCCTTTCCTTAGGAATTTCAACCTTCCTATTGATCACTATATTTCCACATTCCCCTTATTACTTGAATGCTTTTTAATGAAATGGTCAAGAGAAGAGAAAGAAAAGGATTTATATCAGAGGCTTGTGTTTTAGAATGATATTTTTGTAATAAAGGTTTTTGTAAGAATGGCTGGCCAGGGTAGGTCCGTGTTTAGGCTAGTTTAGACAAAACATTTTATTCTTATGACGTAAGCGTCGTTGTTTATTGGTTTGTAGCGCCTTTTGGTTGATTGACTAACTTCCCTAGTCCGCCCTTCCGGGTTTTCGGCCTAGGATGCTTGCGCTTTTTGTCCTAACTTTTGTCTAGGTTTCCTTTTTATATTTATTTTTAAGGAATACCTAGCGGACTTTTGATAACCCTAACTTTTGCCCAGGCTACCCTTTATTATTGTTCGGGTCTCTGCAGGGTTTACCCTAACTTTTGTGCAGCCCCTTTGTGGGTTTCTCACGGGTATTTTGCCCTTTTATCTTCTTGTCTCGGCCTTTGACCTTGACGGGCTTTTCTTTTTTATTATGCATATATATATATTTTTTTTGCACAACATTGTCGAAACTTTGATTTTGTCAAGATAGATTTCATTTGTATTTCTAGTTAATCAATCATTTTTTTGCTTTTCTTTACGGCGCTTTAATTATTTTGACGCATTTGGAATAAAACGTTTTATCTAAACCGTGTTTATTAAAATGGGGTATAGATACATTTAGTAAGAAAAGAAGCGAGATAGTAAGAATAGCACTCTTTTGTAATTTCGGGGAAATGTGTGCCCTAGAGATGCTCGGGGACGGGCAAACCCCGAGGAGTGATCTCTAATAGTCACTAGATTTACATCCCTTAGAATCGGAAGAAGGACACCTAATGACTAACGCTACCCTTTGTGCTAATATCCCTCTTTTTCGGAATATCATCTTCGAGGGGTAAGACCTCCCTATTGTTCGTATGGTTTGATCTTTTGTAGGGTCATACCCTAATCCATACTTTAGCGGATTATCTTTGCAATCTGGTGGCTCTCTTATTCCTTGAGAGTTCTTTCCAAGCCCCTGTCCCGGGCGATATCCATATCTTTTCATCATATGGGCCACCTTCATGTTACTAGGGAGTCTTTCGATATTAGCAATCTCGAGCGCTTGAAAAGATGTTTCGAGAGCCTCTTCGCCGCATCCACATATGGTTGGACGAGACGGTTTGCTTGATCAGAAAGTCTTCTTCGGCTTGAAGCTGTGACGAGTTTATCATTTGTCACAAACTTGACTTTTTGGTGGAGCGTTGAAGGTATTGCCTTAGCGCTATGAATCCAAGGTCTACCAAGGAGACAAGCTGTATCTCTGGTGTGATATCCATCACGTGGAAGTCTATGTTGAAGATAGTAGGGCCGATTTGGATTGGTAGATTGATTTCTCCTACTACTTCTCGTCTTGATCCATCAAAGGCTCGAACAATTGTATTACTCGGGCGCATGTGGGTTCCTTGCACTTGTTATCTTGTCGAGTGTACTTTTAGGCATAACATTTAAGGATGATCCATTATCCACTAGAACTTTGGAGATGAGATATTCTTTGCATTTAACGGCAATATGCAAGGGCTTGTTGTGATCAGACCCTTCTAAAGGGAGTTCTTCATTTGTGAAGGTAAGGTGATTATTGGCTGTGATATTACCAATAATTCCTTCAAACTTGTCTTGGGATATTGTATGTGGAACGAATGATTCATTCAAAACCTTTAACGAGTGCGTTTCGATGTGGTTCGAACTCATTATAAGTGATAACAAAGTTATCTTTGCAGGAGTACGATTGAGTTGATCGATGATGGAGTACTCACTTTGTCTTATGTATTGGAGTAACTCATCTGTCTCTTCCTTGGATTCTTTTTCCTCTTCGGCTTTATTTTTCATTTTATCTTTAGGAATATTATCTTGTAAATCCTTGGGGGCGTATATTTTTCCGCTTCTTGTCATGCCCCCAATACGGCTATGTTGGAGATATCTTGGTTGATTGGCGATTCTTCGGGTATCTCCAGGGTACAGCTTTATTTGATTTATAAGGGAAAGGACGAGGCACGAATAAACGTATAGGTGTTATTGCCTTCTCACTTTTGTCAATTGGAATAACCAACGGTGCTTGTTTATTATCATCTTCGGGTTTATCGATTGTCGTAGAGATTTTGATGACGAAAGGCTTCTTTTCCATTTTTCCGATTTGTGGAAAGCACATCGAGTTAATCCTTTCTTTTTATTATCTTTATTATTAAAATGAGGAGGGATATATGAATGTATGCAGCTTATGAATGCAATAGACAATTTAAGGAGAGAAAAATAAGTCCTTTTATTAGAAAGTGTAAATCCTTCTATACAATGCTTTGAAGCAAATGCTTGACAAAAGCGAAAAAGCTTGAAGAATCCTATAGGTAAATTAGGCTTTCTTCGTAATTCATCTTCGGTTGTTCTCACATGGTTTCAGAGTATCTTGATTTGCTCATGTACCGCTTGACTCATATTTTCACTATATCGACGAGCCTCCCTCATCTTTTCTTCTAGATGAACGATCAAAGCGTGTTGTTGGTCAAGCCTTTCTCTTATTTGGTCATTTTCACGAAGCAATTGACCATCCTGAGCTAATCCTTCTTTTTCTTTATCGTGTAGCTCATCCAGGCTTTTTTTGTATTTTTCAGCGGTTTTCCGCCACTTTTGTGCTTCGATTGAGTTCCAGTTAGGTCATCACTGTATCAATTTGATCATTTTTCCACTGTTACGCAAGTACCTTCTCAAAACGTGCTATTTCGTCATTCATGTCCTGGAAAAGACTATCTTGCTCAAGCCTCGGAATTTTCATTGTTTGTTTAGCTTCTTTTTGGTAGTCAGCATAATCATTCTTGAGAAGCTCTATTTCATGATCCTTCTTTTTACATTGCCTTTTTAGACCGTCTATTATAATGGCTGATTCTTGCTCTTTTTCTTCAAAAGTCCTTAGCCGAGTTTCCATGACTTCAACTTTTTTGTTTAAGGCATTGACTTGCAATTGTAGCTCTTCGTTGACCAACGCTTTAGTGAATGCATCGAGATGGTAGGGGTATCCCTCTATTTTTCCTCCATTCTTCATATTCGTGGGATGTAGACACCTGAACCTTTCCAAGTTCTTTATCCCCCAGGTATGCTGGTCTTTCCCATGCTTTCCGGACAGCAGATACTTCTTCAAAGTTATGGGAATAGTGGCATAGACTCAGACTTCGAGCTCTTCTTGAGTTGGCGCGATCTGAGTTCTCATAAGTTGCCTCATAGCTATTTTAGGAGAATATGTTATACAACCTCTAAGACCTAGAAGTGGTATACTTAGGTAGTCTCCGCATCGTATGAGAATATAACAGGGTCGGAACCAAGGACAAACCCATGATACATGCTCTATGTTCCAGGTTTTCTAACTCGGTTTTCCACTCTAAGGCTTGACGATGTTGAAGAGGGATTTTTGAGAAACTTCTTAAAGGGTCAGGAAATACACCCATGTGGCTTGAGGCGTAAAAGTGAGTAACACCCCATACATATAGTAGTGAAGTACAACATCTCGAGTGTTTTTCCCTTGTCTCTGTCGGCAAAATTCTACAGAAAGTAGGGTATCGGCAAGGATTGCGGGTATAGGACTCCGTGAATATACCTCCCGGGCAAAGAATGCATCCATTGCGAGCATGATCCACGATGTTCACATGGAATGGGAATAATATGATTCCGAACATTGCTAATGCTAGAGTCTTGTTGAAGGTAGACCAGTCCTTCTTTTCAGCTAGAGAGACTAAGTGGTCTTCTATTATAGCCATTTTCCAACCTCCGATATTCCCTTTTCCCTCTAGGGTAGATTGATGAGGAGGCGAGTCGTATGATAGTAGCAATCTTACTCACGGCCGTATATTCTCTTGAGCGAGACATAAACCCCGACTGATTGAGGCCATCTAACCATGAGTTCGTATTCTTCTAAGGTTGGTACCAAGTCAAATTGCGAGAATTCGAAGCAGTGTAAATCGGGACTCCGAAGTGGATTAATGCTCTAACAAATATTGGATCAATGCTGATTTTCGGGAGGTCAAGAATTCTTCCATAAGACTTCTCAAAGTTAGCATAAACCTCCGCGGCATATATGTACACAAATGCCTTAACTTCTCTACACGGCATAGAAGGACCTCCACTTTCTTTAACTGTCTATTCCTGGATCCCTCCATTGTCTAGCAGAAATGAAAATGCATGATATGAGGATGGGTTTTTGTAAATGTATGTATGCAAGTGTTTGTTTTTCTAAGTATTATCATGTTTTGTTCTTAAT
Organism: Sphenostylis stenocarpa; assembly: GCA_963425845.1. Lineage (NCBI taxonomy): Eukaryota > Viridiplantae > Streptophyta > Magnoliopsida > Fabales > Fabaceae > Sphenostylis > Sphenostylis stenocarpa. The sequence continues at coordinate 55,252,539 of OY731406.1, forward strand.
ATGATGTATGATAATACTGTGTTTTTCTGGAAAAGAAAGCTTACCTATATGAATGTTTATGGATTTTGATGAAGAGAGTCCTATTTTCTTCTCTTTTTATTTTTGATGAAGAAAAGGTGATATGAATTATGAGACTTTTATTAATAATTTTTTTATTTTATAACAAAGGTATTTTTATGATTTTAACTTGTTTTTTCATTTTTTATGATTTTTAGGGTTTTTCACTTTTTTTTTGTTTGTTGTATGATTACCCTATGCTAATGCATCAATACAAATGCAGCAAACGTATGCACACACAATTCATACATCCACGAGCGAGCCACGCTTATTTAATCACGAGGTAGGATTTTCCTGCGAAACGTGCTTGGTTTAGGTGGTTCTAACTGTTCTCACCAGGCCAAAGGTCCCCAAGGTGCCCCCATTATAGGGACCTCTCAATCTCTCAATCCTCGGGTCATGCACGGAACTCCGTGGCGACACCCTTAGACCAAAAGAAGAGAGTTATCACCTTGAGTTGGTGGTTTTCCGACAACGGCGGTAGCCCGTGTGCCAACTAACCGATCGTATCTGCCACCCACTCCCTATAGATATTCACTCTTGCCCCGGGTATAGAGGGACTGTTGTGTGCAAGGGTTCTTGTGTGCAATTTATATTTCAAACAATTGCGAAATAATCATACAACGGTTATTAAAGCCATACAATAAAAACATACGAAGGGTAAAAGCGTAATTTCAAATCTTTACTTAGTTTGAATTTATCCGTCACTAAATGGGATCAACTCTCTAGCTTCCCCAGTGGAGTCGCCATCCGTCGCCGTCGTCCCTTTCGACGTCCGGAGGACGTCTCGAAACGTTTATGCGAGCGGTCGCGAAAAGATGGTTTAGACTCGCGTATTTGTTTTAAAAGGTTTTCGAAAAGAGGTTCTTATGGAGTCGCCACCAATGTTTTAACCTTAAACATTGGAAAAGGAAAAAATGTTGATTTTAAGAAAAACCGCACTTGGCCATTATAACCGAGTTGGGTAAGGGAGTTAGTTACGTGTGGGGAAGGTGTTAGCACCCCACAACGCCCCTTTCGGGTTCCCTATGACATGATTAATTCATTTAAATAAAGACTACGAGAAATTACGCGATTACCCTATTTTATTACATAATATTAAATGGCTATCTACATGATTTTATTCTATGTTATATGCATAAAATGATGAATAAAGCTAAATAAAGCAATAAAAGAGATATTAAAATAGCTATCTACATGATTTTACTCTACATGGCATAAATAGTAAATAAAGCTAAATAAAACAATAAATAAAGCAATAAAAGAGAAGAGAATTGAAAAGAACCTCCGTAGCAAGCTTTGTATTGAGAATCTCCAACTATGAGGATGCGTTTTGGCAACCCTCTCTCTACACGGACTCTCCTCACCAATACAAGATAGACCCCACTAAAAATTTAAAGAAGAATCGAATGCCGAATATAATTCCTTAACCGATTGTTACCTATTTAAGGCAATCGGAAAGATCATTCAAGAGAAAGAAAGAAATAGACAAGTGCTCGAGTTTTAGAAAGTGTTTCGAGCTCTCGGAGTGTCCGTGGTGTGAAAAAGTGGCAAATGAGCCTCCTATTTATAGTTTTTCGCAGCTGGCGCACTTTGGGACGGCCGTCCGGGGTGGGACGGCCGTCCGGGCTGAGACAGCCGTCCCAAATGGCAAAATTACACAGCCGGGACCCCCGGGAACCCGGGACGGCCGTCCCACATAACAGGGCTCGGGACGGCCGTCCCAACTCGGACGCGCGTCCCAACCGGCTGGGGCAGGTTGGGACGGCCGTCCCAACTGGACGGCCGTCTCGACCTGTTTCGCGCGTTTCGGGACTCGGGAAGCTCTCCTTGCCTGTTTTGGACGTCAATTGATGCCGATATGTGTCTATTGAAGCTTTATCTTCATATGGGAAGTCTCCTTGGCTCTTATTTGTAATGCTAGACGAGCTTTATCTTGTTACGGGTGATCTCCTTTATCTTTATTTGAGAGGCCGGGCAAAATTAGGGGTCTACAAACCTATCTTTTTCAAATTTTTGAAAGTGATGAAGATCTTATTGAAATACTCTGACAAAGATCCTGTTGATTTGATGAAGTCAAAGTCAACTTTGTAGCGGTCAACTGTCACTTAGATAAAAGAGTAGAGAGATTAGTGTGTCCGCTGCTATGCTTAGGTATAATCATTTTTATCTTTTCTGCTGCATGAGGTTTCTTCACTTAAAAGATTTTGCAAAATGCCTCTAAAATCATTTAAACAAGTTAAAAACAAAGTATTTTGACAAAAGCTTTCTTAAACAAGTTTTTAAGCGATACAATTTTGAAATAACCGATTAAAATCACTTAGAATGTTCGAGAAGTGTTTTTGCAGATATTTTAATCGATACAACTTGGTTTTAATCGATTAAATCCACTTAACATTCAGGATGATCGATCAGAATGCAATTATGACCAATCAAAATCAGATATGATCGATCAGAATTGAGTTATGACCGATCAAAATCGGATACTGATCGATCAAATTGAGTTATGACCGATCGAAGATTTTTCAATCGATTAAAACACGCTTCAATCGATTAAAACAACTTAGAAAATTTCTACACAGCGTTTTAATCGATTAAAACTTATTTTTATCAGTTAAAATAACTTGGAAAGTTTTACAACAAAGTTTTGCAGTATATTAATCGATTGAATCGCAAAACAATCGATTAAATCAAATTAGAAGATTTTTTGTAAAGAGTTTTAATTGATATAAACGTTGTTGTATCAGTTAAAACAAATCTGTTAAAGAATCAAGAACGTATTAATGGATTAAAAGAAGTTTTAACAGATTTAAACTACACTTTTAACAGATTAAAAGAATCTTTTACACAGATTGATTAAACCAGCAATTTTGAAAATATTCCATAAAAACAGTTTGGCTTGCACATTTTGAATACAACAATTGAACATCAATCTTTAGCAATCAAGCAAGCAAACTTTAGCACATTTTCAAGAAAGATTCGCGCCAGTTTTTGTGAAGTTCTTTAAAATTCTTTCTTGAGGCAAATTGCTTTCTTTTGAAGAAGAAACACACTACAGAATTGCATAAAACTGGTTTGAGCATTCTAGTTTCTTCTTTTCAATTCTTTACATTCTTTTTGTATTGTTTGGTGCCTGGAATTGTGGGCACTAGTTTCTCTGCAGATGGAATTTGGTTGTAGAGGTTGTCAAGAATTGGAATTTGGTTCTTGATGAAAGGTTAGGTGCAGGAACTGGAATAGTGGTTCTTGTGGTAGATTAAGTGTAAGATTGTAATCTGTAAAACATTTAATCTAGTGGAACCCAACCTGGAATTTAGTTGGAGACTGGACGTAGCCCTGGTATTGGGTGAACCAAGTATAAACACCCTTATGATATCTTTCTAAACCTTTCTCCTCTTTTAATTAATTCTCTGCGTTTATTTTGATTGCTTGCTTTGTGATTCAAGAACAAGATCCGAAATCTTATTTTTACAAATAGATAATTTGTTATTTGCGAAAACTTTCAAAGATCAATTCACCCCCTCTTGATCTAAAACTACTTTTCTAACAATTGGTATCGTGAGCGAGGTGCTTGAAAGTTATTCAAGTTCTTCGATCCATGGTAGAAAACGATTACCGGTTTCTCGAGGGAGCTTCGATTAACAGACTCGCACTATTTTGTGGAACAGATTATCCTTTTTGGAAAATTAGGATGAAGATCTTTATTGAATCCATTGATATAAATGTTTGGGATGTAATTTCTAATGGCCCTTTAATTACAGTAAAAGAATGGTCCAGATCTAAATGATGAGGAAAAGAAAAAGTTCAAAATGATTGCACTCGCTAAAAATATAATTACTTCTGCACTTAACATGGATGAGTTTTTCAGGGTATCCCAATGCAAATCGCAAGGAGATGTGGGATGTTCTTGAGGTCACTCATGAAGGGACAAACGGATGTAAAGAGAGCCGTAAAGCATACTCTCATAAGAGAATATGAGTTGTTCAAAATGCAAACCGGTGAAAGTATTGCGGATGTGCGGTGACGATTCACTCACATCATTAATCATCTAATGGGCCTAGGTAAAACCTTTGATAAAGAAGAATTGAATATTAAAGTCTTGAAATGTCTTGACAGGTCTTGGCAGCCAAAGGTCATAGCAATTTCGGAGTCAAAGGATTTGTCCGTCATAACAACAACTTCTCTGTTTGGCAAACTCGTGAGAACATGAAATGGAAATTAACAAGATTTAATGAACAAGAAGTCTCCGAGAAGAAAAGCGAAGTATAGCACTCAAAGTTGAAGAAAGAAATCAAGAATCTGAGGAGGAAAGTGAGAATCTTGGACTGCTTCGTCGAGAAAATTCAACAAGTTTCTCAAGAAAAAGATTCAAGACAAGGAAAAACATAAAAGGTATGAGAAAAAAGCTGATTCTTCTAACTTTAAATGTTATGGTCTGTGGTAAGCAGGGCCATGTAAGAATGGAGTTCCCAGAAAAGAACAAATATAATGACAAGAAAGAAGAGAAAGTCAAAAGAAAAGCCTACGTAGCATGGGATGACAATGACACTTCTTCAACAGACAATTCTGACAATGAAGATGCCAACCTGTGTCTAATGGCAAATCAAAACCTTCAATCCAGCAGCGTAAGTTCTAATTCTTCTTCAAACTTAATGGATTATAATTCATTACAAGAATCATTTAATGAAATGCATGAAGAGGCTAAGAAACTACAAAAAGAAAATGATAGGCTAAAAGGATTGAATAATTGGCTAGTAAATAAAGTAGACTCTCTTGAAAAGAGAATTCTTGAAGATGAAACTGATTGTGATTTCTTAAAATTAATTCATGATAATTCTGATTGTGCATGTAATAAACCCTGTAATAATTGTTCAGAATTACAAAAGAAAATTGATTTTTTATCACAAACCGTTTCAAGATTTACACAAGGTCAAGCTAATCTTGACGTCTTACTTGGGTCACAAAAACTAATTTTTGACAAATCTGGCATAGGATTTAAATCTAGGATGAAAGTCAGAAAAACAAATGTAAATAGGAAATCATACTCTGTGATTAAATGTTTTTACTGCATGAAAAGAGGTCATTCAGTAAAATATTGTAGAATTAAAAAGTATGTTATTCCTAAAGGTAGAATGAAATGGATTCCAAAGTTAAAGTCATTTCAAATAACCTAATTGGACCTAGTAATTATAAAGGGTACCGAAACATGTTAAATTTGTTTTCATGGAACAAAATCTGGGAGTCCCTTGGTATTCAAAAACAATAAATCAGGTTCCGCTTTCATAAACTGATTGTTTTAATTGATATAAAACAGTATTAATCGATTAAAATAACTTACGAGAGGATATCGAGAAAATATGTCCGTACCGTTTTAATCGATTGAAATGCGAATTAATCGATAAAAATGTTCTCGGGATTTGAGTCTAGTCTGCTTTTAATCGATTAAAAGAATTTATATCAACTAAAAACACTAAGATGTCAAAATTAATCGATTCTTTTTCGTTTTAATCGATTTAAATTCTGTTATCAGTTTATTAATTTCATCCTGTACAAGACTAATCGATTCCTTTATGAATTAATCGATTATTTCACTGTAGGATTTTCAAACCTAGTATTAAAGATCAAATTAATAGGTTAATTAGTTGGTTAATCGACCAATTTGGTTCTGAAAATTAGTTTTATAACATTCAATTGAAAATTGGTAAGAAAATCAAAGGGCTATCAAAGAGGTTTGGTTGACAAAACTTTATTTCTAAAGAAATTGAATAATGATGTAATTCTGGTTCAAGTATATGTTGATGACATCATATTTGGAGCTACTAATGAGTTTTTATGTAAAGATTTCATCAAAGACATGCAGGGTGAGTTTGAGATGTCTATGATGGGGGAACTCAACTACTTTCTTGGATTACAAGTTAAACAACTTCAAGAAGGAAGCTTTCTTCATCAATCCAAATACTACACAGAACTCTTAAATAAATTTGAGATGGAACACTGCAAGGAGGCATCAACACCTATGTCCACAAATTGCTACCTTGACTCTGATGAAAAAGGAAAATCTGTTGATGAAACTAAATATAGAGGGCTTATTGGTTCTTTGCTATATTTAACAGCAAGTAGACCTGACATTATGTTCAGTGTTTGTATGTGTGCCAGGTTTCAATCTGCACCAAAAGAGTCTCATCTTACGGCTGCAAAAAGGATCTTCAAATATCTCAAAGGAACCTTAAATGTTGGGTTATGGTATCCAGGTGAGTCAAAACTAAATCTAGTTGGATACTCTGACTCAGATTTTGCAGGTTGTAAGCTTGACAGGAAAAGCACCAATGGCACCTTTCATCTCCTTGGAAGCAGTCTAATTTCATGGCACAGTAAAAAGCAGTCATGTGTTGCTCTTTCTACAGCTGAAGCAGAATACATTGCAGCTGGGAGTTGTTATGCTCAATCTCTTTGGATCAAACAATAGCTTGAGGATTATGGTTTAATTCTCAGAAAAATTCCTCTCTTGTGTGATAATACTAGTGTTATTATGTTAACAAAAAATCCAATCCAACATTCTAGGACAAAGCATATAGAAATAAGACATCATTTCATTAGAGATCATGTTTTGAAAGGTGATTGCGAAATCTTCTTTATAGAAACTGAAAAACAACTAGCAGATATTTTTACAAAACCTCTTGCTCGTGATCGGTTTTTCAAAATTCGCACTGAATTAGGCATTTTAGATGCATCAAACATTACTTAGATTTCAAAAACTATTTTAAAAGAATTTATACAACATTTTTCTTTACTATTTTAATCGATTAAATGTCGAATTAATCCATTAAATGCAATTATGTTTCATACCTTCAAAATCCTTCACTAGATTAATCGATTAAAACTTTATTTCAATCGATTAAAATCATTAACAAGAACTTTTTAATTGATTTTGTCCTGTTTTTAATTGATTTTTATTCTGGAAAGAAAAATTAAAGGCTTTAGTTAATGGCTGTTCTTGTAACATGCTACTAAAGCGTGATTCCCTTATCTTTACACGTGTTAATTGTATTCATTACAAACGTGTTAATGAAGATAAGTTTGAATCAACTTTGATTGATCTTTACATGAGTAAGATATCGTATTCATTTTTTTTAATTTTCAAAATCTAAAAGTTATTACATTTGTATTGTTTCTCTTCTGTTCCCTATTATTTTTTATGAAGTCAAAAGGGGGAGAATAGTTGCTTTAGTCTGCTTTACTTTTGATCATAAATAATTCTTTATTTAGGAAGCAACATTTTAGGGGAGAAATAGGAAAATAATTCATTTCTTTATTACGTACTAATCTATTTTATCAAGTGACTTCTTTTGCAGAGTTATTTTTCAAAGTGGTGTTTGTCTTCATCAAATAGGGGAGACCGTAAGTGATGAAGATCTTATTGAAATACTCGACAAAGATCCTGTTGATTTGATGAAGTCAAAGATAAAGTCAAAGTCAACTTTGTAGCGGTCAATCTGTCGCTTAGATAAAAGAGTAGAGAGATTAAGTGTGTCCGTCGCTATGCTTAGGTATAATCATTTTTATCTTTTCTGCTGCATGAGGTTTCTTCACTTAAAAGATTTTGCAAAATGCCTCTAAAATCGTTTAAACAAGTTAAAAACAAAGTATTTTGACAAAATCTTTCTTAAACAAGTTTTTAAGCGATACTAGCTTTTGAAATAACCGATTAAAATCACTTAGAATGTTTAGAGAAGTGTTTTTGCAGTATTTTAATCAATACAACTTGGTTTTAATCGATTAAATCCACTTAACATTCAGGATGATCGATCAGAATGCAATTATGACCAATCGAGATCAGATATGATCGATCAGAATTGAGTTATGACCGATCAGAATCAGATATGATCGATCAGAATTGAGTTATGACCGATCAGAGATTTTTCAATCGATTAAAACACGTTTCAATCGATTAAAACAACTTAGAAAATTTCTACACAGCGTTTTAATCGATTAAAACTTATTTTTATCAGTTAATAACTTGGAAAGTTTTACAAGAAAGTTTTGTAGTATATTAATCGATTGAATCGCGAAAAAATCGATTAAATCAAATTAGAAGATTTTTTGTAAAGAGTTTTAATTGATATAAACGTTGTCATATCAGTTAAAACAAATCTGTTAAATAATCAAGAACGCTTTAATGGATTAAAAGAAGTTTTAACAGATTAAAACTAGACTTTTAACAGATTAAAAGAATCTTTTAACAGATTGATTAAACCAGCAGTTTTGAAAATCTTCTATAAAAATAGTTTGGCTTGAACATTTTGAATACAACAATTGAACATCAATCTTTAGCAATCAAGCAAGCAAACTTTAGCACATTTTCAAGAAAGATTCGCGCCAGTTTTTGTGAAGTTCTTTAAAATTCTTTCTTGAGGCAAATTGCTTTCTTTTGAAGAAGAAACACACTGCAGAATTGCATAAAACTGGTTTGAGCATTCTAGTTTCTTCTTTTCAATTCTTTACATTCTTTTTGTATTGTTTGATGCCTGGAATTGTGGGCACTGGTTTCTCTGCAGCTGGAATTTGGTTGTAGAGGTTGTCAAGAACTGGAATTTGGTTTTTGGTGAAAGGTTAGGTGCAGGAACTGGAATAGTGGTTCTTGTGGTAGATTAAGTGTAAGATTGTAATCTGTAAAACATTTGATCTAGTGGAACCCAGCTGGAATTTGGCTGGAGACTGGACGTAGCCCTGGTATTGGATGAACCAGTATAAACACTGGTGATATCTTTCTAAACCTTTCTCCTCTTTTAATTTTGTTGCTGCGTTTATTTTTTATTGCTTGCTTTGTGATTTAAGAACAAATCTGAAATCTTATTTTTACAAATAGATAATCTGTTATTTGCGAAAAACTTTCAAAGATCAATTCACCCCCCCCCCCCCTTTTGATCTAAAACTACTTTTCTAACAATTTTAACTTAGGCAAACCAATAACTAAGTCTTTTGAAATCAATTTGTTCAAATGATGCATATTTATATGAGTCGCTCTCTTATGCCATAACCAAGGGTTCTCTTCCTTAGCAACTAAACATGTTATGCTAGACTCATGTAAACAATCCAAATCAATCAAATATATATTGTTATGCCTAATGCCTTTTAATTCTACATTTTCGGAATCTATCAAATGTATGGTGCAAAATTTACTTTCAAAAATTACCTTGAAACCTTTGTCACATAGTTGACTTATGCTAAGGAGATTATGTTTAAGTCCATCGACAAGAAGCACATCCTTGATCTCCAAAGTGTTTGCACCACCTATGTTTCCAATTCCGAGAATCTTCCCTTTGTTGTTGTCCCCATAAGTTACATATCCTTGTTCCTTAGCTTTGAAACTCACAAATTTTGATTTATCACCGGTCATATGCTTTGAGCATCCACTATCAAGATACCACATAGACTTCTTTGATTTGGAAGTTTCCTACAAAACAAGAACATAGTACACTTAGGTCCCCACAACTTTTGGGTCCTTGGGGTTAGAGACATAACAAATTATTTAACAATAGGAACCCAAATGTATTTACCTTTAGGAACACCAAAATGTTTAATTTTACATTTATTAGAAGTGTGACCTTGTTTCATGCAATAAAAACATGCTTTAGATGTAGCATTTGAAAATGATGTATTTCTAATCATAGATGCTCTAGTTACTTTTTCTACCCATACTCTTTTATTTTTCCTTTTAGACTTTTTCAAAGGAACTTGATGATTTACATTATTTTGAGCAAACACCATTTCATGCTTCTTAAGATCATCTATTTCCTTTTCGTCTTTGTCTAGCAAATGATTAAGAATATCTATGTCATATTTGTTGAACATTCAAGGACTTGATGTTGCACTTTATGGACATGAAGATTGTTGATTTTGATGATGATTCAAGAACTCAAGAACTTAGAGAGTTGAAGACTTGTTTTGTATTGTAATAACTTTGTTTTAATTAGATTGAGTCTGTAATTTTAGTGTTTGAGATAGCCGGTACATAGTCTGAACCTTAAAAGCTTCAAAAAGCTCAAGTTTATCATCCAGGCTCGGCTTTAATCGATTAAATAGGGAAATAATCGATTAAAACAGTGAGAAAAATCATTTTCTATAACAACTCACTGGTTTAATCGATTAAACCAACTTTTAATCGATTATCAGGCGGTTTAATCGATTAAACCTCCTTTTAATCGATTAAAACAGAGAGATTTGGGTTCTGTTGATTTTTGGCTCTGGTTTAATCGATTAACACTTCTTTTAATCGATTAAACCAGTCAGATTTTGGGTTTTAACTTCAAATCAAACCTATTTTCGAAAACCCTATTCCCAAGAACCCTAGTTTCGAAATTCCCAATTCCTAAACCCTAATTTCTCTACTTAAACTCTTCTTTGGCACTCAGAAAAGAAGAACAACCTTTTCCATACAAAAGTTAAGTGATGTGAGTGCCAGAGAACTGTTTGTTGCAAGGAAAGGGGGCTTTTGGAACCTGGTGTGGGCTAGAAGCGATAAGAATCAGTAAGTGGAGTTCTTAGTGGATTGTGTGTTGTGTCGTCTCTGGGGAAAGCTGTTCTTCATCTCTTGTGGATTTCAAGAGAGGTGTTATCTTTACTTTATCTTTTCATTGTAATTTGTTTGTAACAACTTTGATCATAGTGACAGCGTTAATCCTCTGTTTGAGTGATTAGCAACTGGACGTAGGGTCTTTTGATCCGAACCAGTATAAATCTCCTATGTAAGATTCTCTTCTCTTCTCTATTTACATTTACACAGATTTTAATCGGTAAAATTTGGGGAAAATTTTGAAAACCTAATTTTTATTAAGAAACCAATTCACCCCCCCTCTTGGTTTTTGTCCGACCACGCGAACATTCCGCTGCGCGATTCTAACAATATTCATGCTCTTTACAATTTGCACATGCTAAGTTCTTATCATTGTCATTATCTAAACATACAATTTTCGTTTCTAATAATTCCTTTTCTTCTAAACATGTGATTTTCATTTTTAAAGAGTTTATTTCCTTTTCGGATCTACTTAGATTTTTCTTTACAACTTTATATTCATTCTTCAAGTTTTTAAAAGCACTAAACAATTCATTATAAGCATTTTGCAATTCATCATAATTATTATCATCATCACTTGAAGATGAGTCGGAATCACTTACCTCAAAGTCGGAAGAAATGTTGTCATTTGCCATTAAGCAAATATTTGCTTCTACTTCCGAGTCACTTGATTCCGAACTTGAGTCACTATTGTCCCAAGCAATATAATCTTTCTTTTTGAAGAACTTTTTCCCTTTGATTTCATCGTTTTTCTTTTTTGGACATTCGGTCTTTACATGTCCTGTTTCACCACAACCATAGCATTTTATATTTACAGAGGAATTTTCCCTTACCTTTCCTTTACCTTTGAAGGGATGCCTTCCTTTAGCTTTCATGAATTTGGTGAACTTCTTTATCATTAGACTCAACTCTTCTTCTTCATTTTCCGAGTCTTCTTCTTCCTTTTTATGTTTACCTTTGGCAATTTCGGTTTTGAAGGCTAAATTCTTCTTTTGATATTGCCCTTCTTCATCGTTTAGCCTACCAAGCTCAAGCTCATGCTCTCTTAGCTTTCCGAATAGCGCCGCCATTGACATTGTGGAAAGATTTTGTGACTCTGAGATGGTCGTCACCTTAGGTTGCCATTTCCTATCCAAAGATTTTAAAATTTTAACATTTAATTCATCAACGTCAAAGATTTTACCTAGTCTGGTGAGATGGTTCACAATATGAGTGAAACGCTTTTGTACGTCAAATATCGTTTCTCCTTGTTGCATCCGGAACATCTCGTATTCTTGGATTAAGGAATTTTTACGTGCTCTTTTAACGTCGTCGGTACCTTCGTGGGTCACTCTAAGCATTTCCCACATTTCCTGAGCACTTTTACAAACAGAAATCCTGTAAAACTCGTCAAGGGTTAAAGCAGATGGAATTATGTTTCTAGCCCTAACGTCAAATTGTGCTTTTCTGTTTTACCTCTGCAGTCCATCTAGAAAAAGGTTTGGGAACGTCAACACCGTTCTCAGTAACTTTAGGAATATATGGACCGTTTAAAATAGCGTCTCAAATGCCTCTATCCACAGACTCTAAAAAGATTTGCATTCTTACCTTCCAAAAAGGATAATTTTGACCCGCAAAAAGTGGGGGTCTGTTGATAGACGCACCTTCGGCAAAAGTTTGATTTTGTCTGGGCATTTTCGAAAATTTGAATGACTATCAAAGCAAGCTCTGATACCACTTGTTAGAATCGCGCAGCGGAATGTTCGCGTGATCGGACAAAAACCAAGAGGGGGGGGTGAATTGGTTTCTTAACAAAAATTAGGTTTTCAAAATTTTCCCCAAATTTTACCGATTAAAAACTGTGTAAATGTAAATAGAGAAGAGAAGAGAATCTTACAAAGGAGATTTATACTGGTTCGGATCAAAAGACCCTACGTCCAGTTGCTAATCACTCAAACAGAGGATTAACGATTGTCGCCGCCATCAGAAGAGGCGGTCGGAGCGACGCGATGGTTTTTAATTGACTCGCATTTTCTTTGAAAGAAACGGTCCAACGCCTTTAGGTCGTCCGATAACCGGACTAGACCTAAGGGCGAGGTTTTTGAATAGTTTCGAGGAGTCGCCATCAGTGTTTTAACCTTAAACACTGAAAAAGTAGAAAAGAAAAGGCAGTGGTTTTATAAAAAACCAACTTTGGCCATTACAACCAGAGTCGGGTAAGGGAGTTAGTTACGCGCGGGGAAGGTGTTAGCACCCCCACAACGCCCCTTTCGGGTTCCCTATGATGGACTAATTTAGAAAATAAATACTTAAAGAAATTATATTTTTACCCTATTATTTGATCTACTTGCAGAATCTAAATATCTACATGGCTCTACTATCTAATGCACACAAAGAAAGCGATAAAGAAAGCAGTAAAAGAGACAAAGAGTAGAGAAGAAACCTCCGAAGCGAGCTTTATATTAACTCTTCTAAAAACGTGAGGACGCTTTTTGGCAGTCCCCACACTCTACAAGCACACTCCTCTCTGCAAAACAAAGAAAAGTCACTCAACTGAGGGCTGGAGGCCTGAAAAAAAAGACTTCCTTAACCGATTTCAACCTTAACGGAAATCGGAAAGCTCCCTCGAACCCCAGAATAATGCTCAGGGTTACTCTCAAGTGCCAGAAGGCTTCCTAGAGAGTGGAGGAGTGGAAAAGGTGTGAAAATTCAGAGGAATGAGGTCCCTATTTATAGGGATTCGGGCCAGGAAAAGGTGGACGGCCATCTGGACAAAGCAGACGGTCGTCCAGGGCAAAAATGGCCATGGACGGCCGTCCATGTAGGGTGGACGGCTGTCCATGGCGACTTTTGGCCATGGACGGCCGTCCAAGCTAAGTGGACGGTCGTCCATGGCCTTAAAGTTGCCATGGACGACCGTCTTCTTGTCATGGATGGCCGTCTGCCTGCTCTGTACGGCCATCCGTCTGTTCTGGACGGCCATCTGCTATCTCCGGCGGATTTCCCGATTTTTAATACCTCTAAAAACCCTTCCTATCCTAAATGGAACCTAGAACAATCTACTAGGGACTTGATAAATTCTTAACCATCTTCAGAATGGGCGATCTTCGGCTTTATTAGGTGTCTAGGCAAGATTTGAGGTCTACAGCTGCCCCCCCTTTACCCGACCAATTGACCATGGGTTAACATACTATGAGGTTAATTGGCGGGTGAATGAGTTAACCCTCTTGCCCGATTGTCTTCTGGATGCTCCTCTTGCTGTGGAGGCTGACCTTTCGGACGATATGCTGTGAGGCTTCAGGATGCTCCTTTAGTGCGGTAGCTGACCCTTCGGCTAACACGTAGAGACTTTCGGGATGCTCCTTCGATGCGGTAGCTGACCCCTCGGACGAGGTGTTGTGAGGCTTCAGGATGCTCCTTCGGTGCGGTAGCTGACCCTTCGGCTGACACGTAGAGACTTTCGGGATGCTCCTTCGATGCGGTAGCTGACCCCTCGGACGAGATGTTGTGAGGCTTCAGGATGCTCCTTCGGTGCGGTAGCTGACCTTTCGGCTGACACGTAGAGACTTTTGGGATGCTCCTTCGATGCAGTAGCTGACCCCTCGGACGAGAGTATGACCCCCTATTAGGTTAGATGCCTCAAGATGCTCCTTTGACGCGGTAGCTGACCCTTTGGCTGTGGTTGCGACTTACTGCTTCTGGCCATGCGCCGGCTTTGCCTGTGTGCAGGTCTTCATCTTCAAGTCTTTCCGTTTCCTGAAGAGGTGGTGGCGGCTTACTGTTTCTGATCATGCGCCGGTTTTGCCTGGTGTACAGGTCTTTCGTTTCCTGAAGAGGTGGTGGCGGCTTACTGTTTCTGATCATGCGCCGATTTTTCCTGTGTGCAGGTCTTCGTCTTCAGGTCTTTCGTTTCCTTTAGAAGTGGTGGCGGCTTACTGTTTCTGATCATGCGCCGATTTTGCCCGTGTGCAGGTCTTCGTCTTCGAGTCTTTCGTTTCCCGAAGAGGTGGTGGCGGCTTACTCGTTTCGATCATGCGCCGGCTTTGCCTAGTGTGCATGTCTTTGTCTTCGTGTCTTTTGCTTCCCGAAGAGGTGGTGGCGGCTTCTTGTTTCGATCATGCGCCGCTTTTGCCTGTGTGCAGGTCTTCGTCTTCAGGTCTTTCGTTTCCTGAAGAGGTGGTGGCGGCTTACTGTTTCTGATCATGCGCCTACTCCATGGGGAGTGATTGTGTCTTGACTTTTGTGTAGTCATCCGGTATGCTGGGGATTCTTCGCTTTTGGATTTTTGTTTTAGTCGTCCAGCTTCTTGATTATTGGGGATTTTTTATGAATGCCTCTTAGGTAGACAGAGATCCATTGAGGATTTGTTGATTCTGATGACTCCTCTGGGTAGGCAGATATTTCATTGAGGTTCTGGTATTGCCTCTAAGTAGGCAGATGCTTCATCGAAAGTGAAGACTTTTGGCTGTAATGTTTTGCCTCTGAATAGGCAGACTTTTGGCTCTTGATGATGCCTCTGAGGATATGACTGTGAAGATTGCATCTGGGTGTAAATTCTTCTTTTTGGCGATCCACCAGAGATTTGGTTGACTCCTTGGGGATCAAATTTTGATAGCCCTTTGGGGGAATGGGGTCTCGGCTCCTTAATTGATATGGGTACGAGTTGGCTTTGTCAAGCTCTTATTCTGCTGGGGAAATGGAATTCCTAATTTTTGTCTTTTTCTTCAATCGTCTGACTTGTTGGTTGCCGGGGGTTTTGATGATTGCCTTTTGGTGTAGGCAGGAATCTGTTGGGGATTTATTGGCCTTTCCTGGCCTTTTCTTCTTGGGCATCCGTTGGGGATGAAGGCTTTTCTTTCTGGTGATCCATCAGGGAATTGGTTGACTTCCTGGGGATTTGATTTTGGTGTTGATGTGAGCTGACCTGCCCTTGTGATGAGAATTTCTGATTCTTCTTTTGTTGAAAACTTGATGGTATGGGAATTGGACTCTTTTGATTATTGATGATGATGGGCTCTTGAAGCCTTTATTCTCCATTGGGGAGTGTGGAGGAGACCTTGGGTGAGTGTGCTTGATGACTCAAGTGGGGGTGATGCTGAGTCGTGGGGAGTTATTTTTGTTTGCCTCTGGGGGTAGGCGATGATTTGCTTGAAGATGATTAAGCCTTTTTTCATCGGCTTTCCGTTGTTGATTATGCCCTTCCTTTATTGGGTAGAAGGATAGGGATTGGAGCCTTGACTTATGGAAGCTCTTATTTCCTCTGAATTATTAGATGATGACAACTCGCTCTTCTTCTTGAGGGAGAGAGAGCAAAGTTTGGAGACCTCTTATTTGTGTCTTCTTTTTCCGAGTAGAAGGATGGTAGCTGGAGCTCTGGTTTTTGGAGGCTTTTATTTTGCTCTGAAGTTGTTGGCAACTTGCTCTGTTTTCTTGAGGGAGAGCATTATTTGGAGACTTGTTTTGAGTGCTTCCTGTTTTCAAACACAAACATGGAGCTAGTCTCCTTACATGCATGAATGTTTTTTGTTATTTATTTGCAAAAATTTTATTTTTGATTTTGATAGAGTCGTTTTGTGCGACTATTTGTGGGTGGATGTCCTAAATGCAATCTATCCTTTTATGAGATGCATCTTAGAAAAGTGACTGGTATTCTCCTGCTGTACTTTCACGATTATGCTGATGGACTCCCTTTTTTATTCATTTTTTAGTCAAGACTTAACTTTTGCCTAGACCGCCCTTGTGGGTTTTTCGATATAGCGGGCTATGATGCACGAAAAGACCCTGACAAAATGACTTTACACGTATTTATGATTTATCAATGTAGAGGCAATTTCATAAACTGGTCAAGAGAAGTGAAATGAATGAGAGTTTTATTGATATGTATGAGCAAAGTTTTATTATTTTCACAGAAGGATTACAAATGGAATTTAGAAGAATGGCTGGCCCAGGTTGGCTACACTGTATGGGCTTCAACAATCATGTCTTATAATATTTGCCCCCCTAGTTTGCCTTAGTTGAGATGCTCGAGCCCGGGGTGAAGACTATACAAGGCTGCTTGCTTCTGGAAGGGTGTTACCTTAGTCGCCTTGCGGTTTTCGGCTAAAGTAACCATTGCTCCTTAGGGGATTTTTCTTTTTTTTTTTTTTTTTTTGGAAAAGCCCCTGAATTATGCCTAGGACACGAGGCGAGTGGATCCTAAATTTTGCCCCGGATGCCCTTTGTGTGTTATGAGCAATGTCCTTCAAGCATAATACTTCTTCACCGTATCAGAGTTGACCGGGTGTTGAAGTTCTTCTCCATCCATGTTAGTGAGGATAAGAGTTCTTCCTGAGCATGCTCGTTTGACCACAAACGGTCCCTCATAGTTTGCCGCCCATTTTCCAATTCTGTCCTTTTGGACCGGAAGCGATTTGTTTCCCATTAAATTGCCCCTCATGGTAAATATGGGGGTTAACCTTGTTTTGTCATAAGCCCTTTGATCTTCTTTTGGCGGGCTTGTCCTCGACATATGGCGTCTAACCGTTCTTATCCGATTAAGTTTAGCTGGTCATATCGGCTTTGAACCCATTCAGCTTCTGTTAATGTGCTTTTATCAATATGATTAGTTGTACCGATTTGCCATCTTGGATCTTTGCTATAACCGAAGAGTAATCATAGAGCAATTGTCATATCAATGCCCCTCTTCCTTTCCTTAGGAATTTCAATCCTCCTATTGATCACTATATTTCCACATTTCCCAGTCAATTACTTGAATGCTTTATAGTGAAACGGTCAAGAGAAGAGAAAGAAAAGGATTTATAACAAAGGCTTGTGTTTTAGAGGGATATATTTTTTTTATAATAGAGGTTTCTGTAAGAATGACTAGCCAAGGTTGGTCGGTGTTTAGGCTAGTTTAAACAAACGTTTTGTTTTAATGAGGTGGCGTCTTCAACTGCCTATTTGTGACTGAATTTTGTGTTATGTCATAACTTTTGTCTAGGTTCCCCTTTTCCATTTCTGGGATACCTAGCGAACTTTATTTTGTCTATAGCGCTTTGATTGTTTTGGAACAAAATGTTTGTCTAAACATGGTTATTTATGGGGTATAGACATAATTAGCGAGAAGAGAAGCAGATAGTGAGAATAACATTTTTTGTAATTCAAAGGGAAATGTGTGCCCTAAAGATGCTCGGGGGTCGGGCACACCCCGAGGAGTGATCTCTAATAGTCATTGGGTTTACGTCCCTTAAAATCGGAAGAAGGACATCTAATGACTAATGCTACCCTTGATGCTAATATCCCTCCTTTTCGGAAGATTGTCTTTAAGGTATGGAGGGGGAACTTCTCTTTTCTTTGTACGACTTGATCTTTTGTAGGGTTGTACTTTAAAGGATTATCCTTTAAATCCGGTGGCTCTCTTATTCCTTGAGCATCCTTTCCAAGCCCTTGTTCTGGGTTGTATCCATATTTCTTCATTATATGGGCCACATTTAAATTGCTAGGAAGTCTTTCCATATTTTCAAATGTCCCCTTCAGCCGCATCCATTTAAGGTATGGTAGACGGCTCGCTGATTCGAATGTAGTCTTTAACTTGAACCATTATCAACTTGTCACCTACCACGAATTTGATTTTTCGGTGGAGCGTTGAAGAAACTACCCTAGCACCGTCAATCCAAGGTCTGCTCAATCTTCCCCTTGGATTCTTTTTTCCTTTTCCTCTTCGGTTTCTTTATTTTCCCTTTGCTTTGAGGAGCATTATCTTGTAACTCCTTGGGGAATAAATTCTTTCGCTTCTCGTTGTGCCCCCAATGTTGGCTATATTGGAGATATCTTGATGATTCTTCTATGTATCTCCACGGTACCGCTTTATCCGATGTATAAGGGAAAGGACGAGGCATGGAAAAATGTAAAGGTGTTATTGCCTCTTCTCTAACATTATCAATTTGGGTGCTAATATTTTCTTCTTTTTCTCTTGCCTCCAAATCAATGGCCTAAGTAAGTTTTTTTTTCTGATGGGGCTATATTTATTGAGCTTTCTTTATTAGTAGCCTTTGCATGTCCGGGGAGATGGTCCCCTTCTCACCGTCTGACCCGATCCATTCGCCTTCGGTTTTTGGATCCCCAGAGAGCCATCCATCACAGACATGATTGTTTTAAGGGTTCTGTTTTAGGCTTAGATTTTATTATTCAGTTATTTTTAAAGAATAATAAATAGAAGAGGGAAAAGAATAAAGAATATGAATGTTTATGCAAATGCCTCATTGTATTGATGAAAACAAAATATTTACAAAGCCCCTTTTAATCACGGGATCGCAGGAAACTTAAAAAAACATGAAAAGCTCTATTCAGCTGGATTTCTTCATCCCTCCTTATGGTGAGATGCGCGGTCACCACGAGTATCGCCCATGTTAAGGTTTTGCTGGCGCATTAACTCCATCAATTGCGCCATTTGTTCCTTCATAGCGTTAAGCTCAGCGGTGAGCTTACGGTTCTGCTCTTCTAGTTGCTCCATCGCTTTAGCCTTTTGTGCACGGGTTCGGATCACAGAAATACCAGCCACTTTCTAGAATGCACATGAATTAGGGTTTTTATTAAAAATGAATGATTGGTGTGGGATAGATATGCCTTAAGACAATGGCTTTAACATCATCCTTAAAGCTTACACTTTGCGGAGTGTCATACCCACTTCGGCAGAATGGTTCTTTCCTCATAAAGGTCACCATATACCTTAATACACTTGTCTCTTCCTTATGGAAGATTAAGAGTGCCCTTGGGTCTCTTTCGCCTTTGTCTTAGGGATATCTAATGCCCCCTAGAATGAATGTATTTATGCATGCACCAGTACAAAAGGGCAGCAGATGTTCAAAGTGGCGTAACTTTTGACTGGGATGTTCGATTTGGACACACAATATATCAAAACGAAGAGAAAAGGGTGAAGAACAAGTCTGCGAATTCCCAAAGGGGATTTGGCCCAGTAATTTCCCCAAAAAACGCTTCTAAGATCCACTTTTTAGGGATTTATTAAAATGATGCGTATGCGGACTCTCCTTATGCATTTATTTTCTCTTTTGGTTTTTTCGCTTATAACATGATGCAATATGAATGAGACGACTTTGTCAAAATTCTTTTTATAAATGTTTTGATTTTATTATTATTATTTAAAAAATTCTTAGTCTTTTATCTCTTCCGTCGGATCGCGTGACTACTTAGCTTACAAAGAACCCGAAACCAGGCTAGCTAAAAGACAGACTGTCCGAGATAAAAGTGGTTATTGCGAAAGAATGGTTTTAGCATCCCTTATCTCTTCTATCGGACTGCGTGACTACTTAGCTTACAAAGAACCTAAAATCAGGCTAGCTAAAAGGCAGACTGTCTGAGATAAGGGTGTTTATTGTGAAAATATTTTTTGAAATTTTGTTTTATATTTTGTTTTTGTTGTATGATTATGCTATGCAACAAACAAATGTAACAAATGAATGCACAAACAATTCACTCATCCGCGAACAGAGTGGCGTTTTAATTACGAGGTAGGGGTTTCCTGCAGAAAAGTGCATAGGCAAAGGTAGGTTCTAACTGTTCTCACCAAGGCCAGGCCCCCAAGGTGCCCCCATTATAGGGACCCTTCAATTTCCCAGTCTTCGAACCATGCACGGATGTTCGTGTCAACGTTCTTAGACCAAGAAAAAGAAAGTTATCACCTTGAGTGGTGGTTTCCGACAACGACCTACTGGCACTATGGCACATACCACTGGTCGTACGTACCGCCACCCACTCCCTATGTGTATTCTCTCTTGCCCCCGGGTATAGAGGGACCGTAGTGTGCAAAGGTTGTGTACAGCTTTATTTCAAACAATTGCATAAAATAATCATATAACAATTATTAAAGCCAAACAAGTAAAGCATGTTATAAAAGTAAGAAAGGGTAAAAGTGTAATTTATAGTTTTTATTTCCTAAACTAGTCCATCACTAAATGGGATCAACTCTCTAACTTCCCGAGTGGAGTCGCCATCCGTCGCCGTCGTCGAAGAGGCGGTCGGAGCGACGCGATGGTTTTTAATTGACTCGCATTTTCTTTGAAAGAAACGGTCCAACGCCTTTAGGTCGTCCGATAACCGGACTAGACTTAAGGGCGAGGTTTTTGAATAGGTTCGAGGAGTCGCCATCGGTGTTTTAACATTAAACACCGAAAAGGTAGAAAAGAAAAGGCAGTGGTTTTATAAAAAACCAACTTTGGCCATTACAACCAGTAGTCGGGTAAGGGAGTTAGTTACGCGCGGGAAGGTGTTAGCACCCCCACAACGCCCCTTTCGGGTTCCCTATGATGGACTAATTTTGAAAATAAATACTTAAAGAAATTACATTTTTACCCTATTATTTGATCTACTTGCAGAATCTAAATATCTACATGGCTCTACTATCTAATGCACACAAAGAAAGCGATAAAGAAAGCAGTAAAAGAGACAAAGAGTAGAGAAGAAACCTCCGAAGCGAGCTTTATATTAACTCTTCTAAAAATGTGAGGACGCTTTTTGGCAATCCCCGCACTCTACAAGCACACTCCTCTCCGCAAAACAAAGAAAAGTCACTCAACCGAGGGTCGGAGGCCTGAAAAAAAAGACTTCCTTAACCGATTTCAACCTTAACAGAAATCGAAAAGCTCCCTCGAACCCCGAAATAATGCTCAGGGTTACTCTCAAGTGCCAGAAGGCTTCCTAGAGAGTGGAGGAGTGGAAAAGGTGTGAAAATTCGGAGGAATGAGGTCCCTATTTATAGGGATTCGGGCCAGAAAAGGCGGACGACCGTCTAGACAAAGCGGACGGCCGTCCAGGGCAAAAATGGCCATGGACGGCCGTCCATGTAGGGTGGACGGTCGTCCATGTCGACTTTTGGCCATGGACGGCCGTCAGTGCTAAGTGGACGACCGTCCATGGCCTTAAAGTTGCCATGGACGGCCGTCCGCTTGTCATGGACTCGGCCGTCTCGCCGCTCTCGGATCGGCCATCCGTCTCGTTCCGGACGGCCATCTCGTCGTCTCCAGCGGATTTCCCGATTTTTAATGCCTCTAAAAACCCTTCCTATCCTAAATGGAACCTAGAACAATCTACTAGGGACTTGATAAAGTCTTAACCATCTTCGGAATGGGCGATCTTCGACTTTATTAGGAGTCCGGGCAAGATTAGGGGTCTACAACGATGTCACTATAATCAAGTTGTTACAAATAAATTACAATTGAAAAGATAAAGATAAGAAAACACCTCTCTTGAAACCCACAAGAGATGATGAACAACTTTCCCTAGAGACGGCACAACACACTATCCACTAAGAACTCCACTTAGTGATTCTTATCGCTTCTAGCCCACACCAGGTTCCAAAAGCCCCTTTTTCTTGCAACAAACAGTTCTCTGGCACTACAGCACTTAACTTTTGTATGAAAAAGGTTGTTCTTCTTTTTTGAGTGCCATAGAGAAGTTTAAGTAGAGAAATTAGGGTTTGGGAATTGGGAATTTCGTGTTAGAAAAGTAGTTTTAAATCAAGAGGGGGGGTGAATTGATTTTTGAAAGTTTTTCGCAATACACAGATTATCTAATTCGAAAATTAAGTTTCTAAAAATCTTTTTGAATTACCAAGCAATCAAACAATATAAGCGCAGCAACTGAAATTAAAGAGAGAAAGGTTAGGAAAGATTTCACCGTAATTTTATACTCGGTTCACCCAATACCAGGGCTACGTCCAGCACTCTGACCAAATTCCAACTGGTTCCACTAGAATAGATGTTTTACAGCACTCACCCTCTTACACCTATTCTAACTCTCCACCAAGAACCAAATTCCAGCTCTTGGAAACCTCTCGCAACCAAATTCCAACCACAGAGAACCCAAGGCCCAAATTCCAGTGCACCACACACAAGAACCAAATTCCAGCTCTTGCTTTAACCTTTCCACCAAGAACCAAATTCCAGTTCTTGGCAACTTTCTACAACAAATTAGAAAACTTGTACCCAAATTCCAGGTACAAAACAAGTACAAATGAATGAATAGAAATTTAAAAGAAGAAACAAAGAAAGCTCAAACCGGATTACACCAATCCACAGTCAGTTTCTTCTTCAAAGAAATGCAAAGTGCCTCAAGAAAGATTTCAAAAGAAGTTCACAAAAACAGCTTGTGTATCTTTCTTGAAAAATGCTAATAGTTGCTTGTATTGATTGCTTGAATTGTGTAAAAACTGATATGTGATCTCTATCTCAAAGTTTCAAGCAAATCTGCTTTATAAAAGAGTATTTTCAAATCTGCCGCATTAATTAATCTGCTTGAAAGTTTGTTTTAATCATTGAAATAGCTGCTACAATCTGCTAAAAGTCCTTTCAACCCATTAATGCGTTCTTGATCTTTAACGAAAATGTTTTAGTTGATACTGACCAACGCTTTTATCGCTTAAAACGCTTTACAAACATTTTCTAAGTATAAAACAATTGATTGAATCACGTATTAATCGATTGATTTGTTTAAAAACCTCTTTATAAAACTTTCCAAGTTATTTTAGTCGATATAAAGTCGCTTCAATCGATTGAAAATCTGCACATATATTTTCAAGTCATTTTAATCGATTGAAAGTTCGCTTTAATCGATTGAAAAGATTTTCTAAGTTATTTTAATCGATTGAAATGCGTTTTAATCGATTGAAATAAGTCTCGATCGGCTCATAATTCAATTCTGATCGATCATAACCAACTCGATCGGTCATAATCTCATTCTGATCGATCATACTGACATCCAAAGTGATTTTAATCGATTGAAACGTGTTTTAATCGATTAAAATAATTCTAATCGCTCATATTTAAGATCTGATCGATTATATTGCATTCTGACCTATTACATTCGAATTCTAATCTGATCATAAAGAGTTTTAATCGATTAAAAGAAGTTTGTATCGATTAAAATATTGTAAAAACACTTTTTAAAACATTCTAAGTGTTTTAAATTGATTCTTTCAAACCTTTATCAGCTTAATAACTTGTTTAAGAAAATTCTTTGCCAAAATGCTTTTGTTTTTTATTTGTTTAAAACTATTTTTGAGGCATTTTGCAAATTGAGTGAAGAAGCTTTATGCAAGTGGAAAAGGTAAAGTGGTTTTACCTAAGCTTTCGCTTAGACACACTAAGTCTTCAGCTCCTTTGTTCTGAGTGACTTGTTTGACTCGCTGCAGAGTTGACCCTTGACTTTATCTTTGACTTCATCAAATCAATGAGATCTTTGCTAGGATCACTTTCAGCCTCCCCTATTTGATGAAGACAAACACCATTTTGAAAAAACAATCTCTGCAAAATAAGTCACTTGATAATGCAGCTTAGGTGAGAAATATAAGAATGTAATAAAGTTTTGTTTCTCCCCTAAAACTTATTTCTCCCCCTAAAATGTTGTTCTTAAATTTATCTTAAAGTGATGCAACTATTTCTCCCCTTTTGACTTCATCAAAAATAGGGAATAGAAGAGAGAAGAATGTAAGGTTTCGAAAAATATGCTCAAGTTTTTGAAAATACAAAGTGAATCAATATTTCACTCATGAAAAGAATCAATTAAAGTTGATTCAAACTTATCTCCATTAACACGCTTGTAATGAATACAATTAACACGTGTAAAGATAAGGGAATCATGCTTTAGTAGCATGTTACAGTGAACAGCCATTAACTAAAGCCTTTAATCTTTCTTCCCGAATAAAAATCGATTAAAAACAGAGCATAATCTAGTTAAAATGTTCTTGGTAAATGATTTTAATCGATTGAAAGAAAAGTTTAATCGATTAAAACATTTAAGATTTTGAAAACATGAAACTTTAGTAAAAATAATCGATTATTTCGATTTTCAATCGATTAAAACATGTTGTATAAGTTCATTTAATCGATTAACAAGATGTTGTATTGATTAAAACAATCAGCTTTGAAAATGAAGTAATGTTTAATGCATATTTTGTAAAACTGATCATTTAGAAGGATGTTTTAACAATACTAACAGCCTATCTTAGCTAATAGATCTATCAGAATAAAGTCTTATTTAGCTAAAGCTCTCGTGGATCTATTTAAATTCTATTTACGCTGATCTGATCTAGATTAGATCCTAAACCATATTTAACCAAAGGTTAAGGCAAATGTTCCTGGTATAACACCAGCTTAATATCACATCCATGCAAACAATATAAAGATAGAAATAAGCAGAAGATAAAGATGATGAGGGGAACTAGTCATCCCAATTTCCCTGATTGAACTCGCTTATCCACCAGCTTGGTGATCATTCATTTGATTCCCACCAATATCAAAAGATAATAGGCTTTCCTTTTTGCTGGAACTAATTTTGCTCTATCAACTATTTGAGTCAACAACTGCCGTCACTCCTCGGATCAAGCAATGCATACGTAAACTTTTCCCGAAAAGAAATCTTTTAGCAGCTTCATCGTTATTATTGATCGCATTACAGTCCCATGGTTGACACCACACTGGAATTTCTACTACACATCAGAGGCATAATCATGTACTGACCAAATCCCACACAGTAATGCATGATACCATAAATTGCATGAATCACAGTGTTAATGATGTACTGAGATAGGAATTTTCTTTCATAATAGCCAACCCATTTTGAACCCTGCAGTTGTCATTATCCAAGCAAATAACCGCATTCTTATTAATGTAGTATGATGGGTGTTATTCTCACTTATAGTGAACCAGCCATCATTATCTTTTGAGGAATGAGTCATTTTTAACTTTGTTGTTTCCAAGTGGTATCATATGCACAAGTGATTAACAAAAAACTTATTCTGGTAGAGTGGGCAATGATTAGTAATGAGGACAGGTGATGACAATCAATCCGTAATTCAAAAACAATATAAAATTTATCCTCGTATCGACCATAAAACATACATTCCCTGTACTCACGTTATTCAATTTTTGAATTGTCTGTTCCAGATTGGTTCCCTTATAGTGTCACCTCGTGACATTGATGATTAAAGCAAATATTCAAAGTTGCACAGTTCCAATGAATTTCACCAAGAGTTTTGAACCAATGCATGCTCAAGATTATTTCGAAATATTGCTAGGTAATATCAAGAAATCTAATGTAAACATTTGTTCATTGAACTTCCTAGTAATCAACAATTTATTACCGTAATCAACTATCACCTGAAAAAATCTATGATAAACTATGTTTTCAGTCCTAACAGCTTGACCTGTTTGTAACTAGTGTCTATAAGAAAAGTTACTAGTCCATTCTTTGATAATTTCTTTGATTTTCAGTGTATTACCATGCATCATTCCATGTAAAGTATTAAGAGAAATGTAAACATCTACAGTGAATTAATCAATTGTTTTATGAAAGAATCGATTTGTATGGTACAGTAATGTAATAAAAAAATATCACCAGTATTTAAATCGATTAAAACGTAAATGAATCGATTAATTTTGATCCTAAGTGTTTTTAGTTGATATAAATTTATTCTAATCGATTAAAACGACTAAACCAACATTCTGAAAACAATTTAATCGATTATTTCGACATTTCAATCGATTAAAATGGTACGTGTAAGTTATTTCAATCGATTAATATTGGTTTATATCAATTAAAACAATTAATTTAAATACACGTAACCTGGTTTCGCAGCTCTGATCTTCAAGGGATTCCCAGACTTGTTCCTGCAAAACAATTAAGTATTTTTCTCGGTACCCTTTATAATTATTGGGTCCTGATCATGTTATTTGAAAAGAATTAATCCTTGGAACCCATTTCATTCTCCCTTTAGGAATAGCATACTTTTTAATTCTCGCGAGTATTTTACTGAATGCCCTTTTTTCATACAAGAGAAACATTTGATTGTAGAGTATGAATTCCTATTTATTTTTGTTTTACTCGGATCTAGATTTAAATCCTATTCCAGATTTGTCAAAAATTAATTTTTGAGATCCAAGTAATACATCTAGATTGGCTTGCCCTCGAGTGAACTTTGAAACAGCTTTGAGATAAGAATTCAATTTTCTTTTGCAATTCAGAACAGCTTTTGCATGGTTTATTGCATTTACAATCAGAGTTATCATGAATCAGCTTTCAAGAATTCATTATCAGCTTTCATTTTCACTAACTGCTTTTTCCGAGAATCAACCTTGTTAACTAGCCAGCTTATTTAATCCTTTTAGCCTATTATTTTCTTTTTGAAGTTTCTTAGCCTCCTCATGCATTTCATTAAATGCTTCTTGTAATGCATCATAGTTAACTATATTTGAAGAGGAGCTAGAACTTACCTGGTCTGGTTTGTGGATTTTGACTCGCCATTAAGCAAAGATTGGCTTCTTCATTTTCGAGAGTTATCTCGTTGATGACGTATCATTATCATCCCAGGCTATGTAGGCTCTTCTTTTTGATTTTTCCTCTTTCTTTTCACTTTGTTTATTTCTCTCTGGACATTCCATTTTAACATGGCCCTGCTTGCCACAACCATAACATTTAAAGTTAGAAGAATCAGCTTCTTTTCTCATACCTTTTGTGTCTTTCCTTGTCTTGGATCTTTTTCTTGAGGAATTTGTTGAATTTCCTAACAAGCAATCCAAGGTTCTCATTATCTTCTTCCGATTCTTGATTTTCTTCAACTTTAAGTGCAATGCTTCGTTCTTCTTCTCGTAGACTTCTTGCTCATTGAATCTTGTGATTTCCATTTCATGTTCTCCGAGTTTTCCAAACAGTGAGGTCGTTGTCATGGTGGACAGATCTTTTGATTCCGATATTGCAGCTGACTTTTGGCTGCCGAGACTCGTCAAGACATTTCAATACTTTAATATTTAGTTCTTCCTTATCAAAGGTCTTACCTAGGCCCATTAAGTGGTTGATGATGTGCGTGAAGCGTTTCGCACATCTCGCGATGCTTTCACCATTCTCGCATTTTGAACAGTCTCATACTCTCTTATCAAGGTGTGCTTTCTCGGCTCTTTTAACATCTGCAGTCCCTTCATGAGTGACCTCAAGAACATCCCACATCTCCTTGCGGAATTGCACTCGGGACACCTCGAAAAATTCATCCATGTTAAGAGCGAAGTAATAATATTTTTTGCATTACGATCACTTTGAACTTTCTTCTTCTCTTCATCATTCAAGCTTGACCATCCTTTATCTGTAATTAGAGGACCATTAGTAATAACATCCCAAGCATTTCGTCAATGGATTCAATGAAGATTTTCATCCTAATTTTCCGTAAAGGATAATCTGCTCCACAGTAATAGTGGAGGTCTCGTTAATAGATGCCCCCTCGTAAAATCGTAACTGTTTCAGCCATGGATCAAGAGACTTGAATAACTTTCAAGCACCTTGCTCCGATGCCAATTGTTAGAAAAGTAGTTTTAAATCAAGAGGGGGTGAATTGATTTTTGAAAGTTTTTCGCAATACACAGATTATCTAATTCGAAAATTAAGATTTCTAATAAATCTTTTGAATTACCAAGCAATCAAACAATATAAGCGCAAGCAATCGAAATTAAAGAGAGAAAGGTTAGGAAAGATTTCACCGGTAATTTTATACTGGTTCACCCAATACCAGGGCTACGTCCGCACTCCAGCCAAATTCCAGCTGGGTTCCACTAGAATAGATGTTTTACAGACTCACCCTCTTACACCTATTCTAACTCTCCACCAAGAACCAAATTCCAGCTCTTGGAAACCTCTGCAACCAAATTCCAACCACAGAGAACCCAAGTGCCCAAATTCCAGGCACCACACACAAGAACCAAATTCCAGCTCTTGCTTTAACCTTTCCACCAAGAACCAAATTCCAGCTTCTTGGCAACTTTCTACAACAAATTGCAGAAAACTTGTACCCAAATTCCAGTACAAAACAAGTACAAATGAATGAATAGAAATTTAAAAGAAGAAACAAAGAAAGCTCAAACCGGATTACACCAATCCAATCGAGTTTCTTCTTCAAAGAAATGCAAAGTGCCTCAAGAAAGATTTCAAAAGAAGTTCACAAAAACAGTTGTGTATCTTTCTTGAAAAATGCTAATAGTTGCTTGTATTGATTGCTTGAATTGTGTAAAAACTGATATGTGATCTCTATCTCAAAGTTTCAAGCAAATCTGTTTATAAAAGAGTATTTTCAAATCATGTGCATTAATTAATCTGTTGAAAGTTTGTTTTAATCCGTTGAAATAGCCGTTACAATCTGTTAAAAGTCCTTTCAACCCATTAATGCGTTCTTGATCTTTAACGAAAATGTTTTAGTTGATACGACCACGTTTTTATCAGTTAAAACGTTTTACAAACATTTTCTAAGTATAAAACAATCGATTGAATCACGTATTAATCGATTGATTTGTTTAAAAACCTCTTTATAAAACTTTCCAAGTTATTTTAGTCGATATAAAGTCGCTTCAATCGATTGAAAATCTGCACATATATTTTCAAGTCATTTTAATCGATTGAAAGTTCGTTTTAATCGATTGAAAAGATTTTCTAAGTTATTTTAATCGATTGAAATGCGTTTTAATCGATTGAAATAAGTCTGATCGGTCATAATTCAATTCTGATCGATCATAACCAACTTCGATCGGTCATAATCTCATTCTGATCGATCATACTCGACATCCAAAGTGATTTTAATCGATTGAAACGTGTTTTAATCGATTAAAATAATTCTAATCGCTCATATTTAAGATCTGATCGATTATATTGCATTCTGACCTATTACATTCGAATTCTAATCGGTCATAAAGAGTTTTAATCGATTAAAAGAAGTTTGTATCGATTAAAATATTGTAAAAACACTTTTTAAAACATTCTAAGTGTTTTAAATTGATTCTTTCAAACCTTTATCAGCTTAATAACTTGTTTAAGAAAATTCTTTGCCAAAATGCTTTTGTTTTTTATTTGTTTAAAACTATTTTTGAGGCATTTTGCAAATTGAGTGAAGAAGCTTTATGCAGATGGAAAAGGTAAAGTGGTTTTACCTAAGCTTTCTGTTTAGACACACTAAGTCTTCAGCTCCTTTGTTCTGAGTGACTTGTTTGACTGCTGCAGAGTTGACCCTTGACTTTATCTTTGACTTCATCAAATCAATGAGATCTTTGCTAGGATCACTTTCATTTCGGAATTAGGGTTCTTGGAAATAGGGTTTTTGAAAATAGGGTTGATTTGAAGTTAAAAATCAAAATCTGACTGAAATAATCGATTAAATGAAGTATTAATCGATTATTATAGAGCCAAAATCAACAGAACCCTAAAACTCTTTGTTTTAATCGATTAAAAGGGTTATTAATCGATTAACAGGCCTGTTAATCGATTAACAGGTGGTTTAATCGATTAAACCAGTGAGCAGATACAGAAAATGGTTTTTCTCACTGTTTTAATCGATTATTTCCCTATTTAATCGATTAAAGCCGAGCCTGGATGATAAATTTGAGCTTTTTGAAGCTTCTAAGGTGCAGACTATGTACCGGCTATCTTAAACTCTAATATTACAGACTCAATCTAATTGAAACAGAGTTATTACAATACAAAACAAGTCTTCAACACTTTAAGTCTTTGTGTTCTTGAATCATCATCAAAATCAACAATCTTCATGTCCATCAAGTGCAACATCAAGTCCTTGAATGTTCAACAGGCCTAACATTATGTTTAGTGTTTGTATGTGTGCCAGGTTTCAATCTGCACCAAAGGAATCCCATCTTACTGCTGCAAAAAGAATCCTCAAATATCTCAAAGGAACTTTAAATGTTGGGTTATGGTATCCTGGTGAGTCCAAACTAAATTTAATTGGATACTCTGACTCAGATTTTGCAGGTTGTAAGCTTGATAGGAAAAGTACCAGTGACACCTGTCATCTTCTTAGAAGCAGTCTAATCTCATTATATAGTAAAAAACAATCATGTGTTGCTCTTTCTACAGCTGAAGCCGAGTACATTGCAGCTGGAAGTTGTTGTGCTCAATCTCTTTGGATCAAACAACAGCTTGAGGATTATGGTTTAATTCTCAGAAAAATTCCTCTCTTATGTGATAATACTAGTGCCATTATGTTAACTAAAAACCCAATTCAACATTCTAGGACAAAACATATAGAAATTAGACATCATTTCATTAGAGATCATGTTTTGAAAGGTGATTGTGAAATTTTCTTCATAGAAACTGAAAAACAACTAGCAGATATTTTTACAAAACCTCTTGCTTGTGATCGCTTTTACAAAATCCGCACTGAATTAGGCATTTTAGATGCATCAAACATTACTTAGTTTTCAAAACTGGTTGTTTTAATCGATAAAAACAAGCTTTAAATCGATTAAAAACACTTATACAATATTTTGTTTATTGTTTTAATCTATTAAATGTCGATTTAATCGATTAAATCAACTTATGTTTTAAACTTTTAAAATTCTTCACTGTTTTAATCGATTAAAACATTATTTTAATCGATTAGAACTAGTAACAAGATCATTTTAATCGATTTCGTCCTGTTTTAAATCGATTATTACTCTAGGAAAGAAAAATTAAAGGCTTTAGTTAATGGTTGTTCTTGTAACATGATACTAAAGCATGATTCCCTTATCTTTACACGTATTAATTGTATTCATTACAAACGTGTTAATGAAGATAAGTTTGAATCAACTTTGATTGATCTTTATATGAGTAAAGTATCTTGTTCTTATTTTCTTACTGTTTTCAAAAACTAAATTTTGATCATTGCCATGCATTGTATTTGCTTTATTCCTCTGTTCTCTATTTTTGATGAAGTCAAAAGGGGGAGAAATAATTGCTTTGCTTTTATAATTGATTTTCCTTATTTAGGGGGAGTAGCAATATAGGGGGAGAAATAGGAAAATGATTAATTTCTTAATACTCACTAATCTATATATTCAAGTGACTTCTTCTGCAGAGTTATTATTCAAAGACGTGTGTGTCCTCATCAAATAGGGGGAGACTGAAAGTGATGAAGATCTTATTGAATTACTTTGGCAAAGATCTTGCTGATTTGATGAAGTCAAAATTGAAGTCAAAGGCTACTTTGTGGTAGTCAAAGGTCACTTAGATAAAAGAGTAGTGGGTTTAGTGAGTCTGCATCTCTACTTAGGAATAATCATTTTTATCTCTCTACTGCATGAGGTTTCTTCATTGAAAAGATTTTGCAATTGCCTCTAAAAAATGTTTAAACGATTAAAAATAAAGTATTTTGTTAAAAGGTTTTTAATCAACTATTTTAACTAATAGTATATAAGCTTTATCAACTAAAATGTTCTTAACACTTTTGTAACAGGTTTTTAAGCGATATGTTTTCGAAATAATCGATTGTTTTCATTAGAAGGATTTTTGAAAACCTTCTACCGATATTTTAAGCGATATAGAATTGATATAATCGATTAAAATGACTTAAAATATTTTAAAAGTGTTACAGCGGAATTTTAATCGATACAAACTCGAAATAATCGATTGAAATAACTTGAAGTGGTTTGAAAGTTGTTACGTCGAGTATTTTAATCAATACAAATGCGAAATAATCGATTAAAACAACTAAGAGATTTTTCCAGAATGTTTTAATCGATTAAAACAAGCTTGCTATCAGTTAAAATAACTTAGAAAGTTTTATGAAATCTTTTGGCAGAATTATAATCGATTAAAATGTGTTACAATCGATTAAAATAACTAAGTGAATGTTTTTCAAAGTGTTTTAATCGATTAAAACAGATTGTTATCAGTTAAAATGACTTAGAAAAGTTTACAAGAATGTTTTGCGAGTATTTTAATCGATTGAAAGACGAAACAATCGATTAAAACAGTTTAGAAGATTTTTTACAAAGAGTTTTAATTAATATAAAAGATGTCGTATCAGTTAAAACAAATCTGGAAAATAATCAAGAACATTTTAACAGATTAAAAGAAGTTTTAACAGATTAAAACAAGACTTTTAAACAGATTAAAAGATTATTTTAACAGATTAAATAAACCAGCAGTTTTGAAAATCTTCTATATAAACAGAGTTGCTTGAACTTTTTATAACACATCTTTTAGCAATCAATCAAGCAATAATAAGTGCTACTTTCAAGAGAGATTCACGCTAGTTTTTAAGAAGTTCATAGAAGTTCTTTCTTGAGGCAAAATTGCATTCTTTTGGAGAAGAAACCCATACTGCAGAGTTGCATAAATCTGGTTTGAGCGTTCTAATTTCTTATCTTTGTTTCTTTACTTTCTTTACTGTATTGTGAGTGCCTGGAATTGTGGGCACTGGTCTCTGTAGATGGAATTTGGCTACAGGGTTGGTCAAGAACTGGAATTTGGTTCTTGGTAAAGGTTTAGGTGCAGGAACTGGAATTGTGGTTCTTGTGGTAGATTGAGTGTGAGATTAAAGTTGTAATCTGTAAAACATTCAATCTAGTGGAACCCAACTGGTATTTGGCTGGAAATTGGATGTAGCCCTGGGATTGGGTGAACTAGTATAAATCTTGGTTGTATCTTTCTAAACCTTTCTCTCTTTTAATTTTGTCACTGCTTTTATTTTGATTACCTGCTGTGTATGATTCAAGAACTGGTCAGAAATCTTAATCTTTGAAATAGATAATCTGTAAATTGCAAAAATCTTTCAAAGATCAATTCACCCCCCCTCTTGATCTCAGCCTTCTTTTCTAACAGGTAACACCCTCCGGGAGCAAATGGCATAACTAATGGAGGCCATGCGCCAGGGCAAGAAAAAGGGTGAAGCCCAAGCCGAGCGCGCCTCCCACCACAAAGAGGAAGAAGAAGAATTCCTCTATGATAAAAAAGTGCACCTCCAATCCGACGCTCGGACCGCACACATCCACATCCCGGAGGTGTCCAAACAACAAATCTCTGCCCTGGAGGAAAGACTGAAGACGGTGGAGGGGCACAATTTCAACGTCAAAGAGGTGGCGGATATGTGCCTAGTGAAGAATATCCATTTCCCTCCAAAATTCAAAATCTCGGACTTCCCCAAGTACGCCGGGCTGACCTGCCCCAACAACCATCTCACGATGTATTGTCGTAAGATGGCTGCACACGCTGAAAATGAAAAACTCCTAATCCACTGCTTCCAGGAGAGTTTGGCTGACACGGCTCTCAACTGGTACATGCAGTTGGAAAGAGGGCAGGTCCAAAATTGGAAACAGTTGGCTTATGCTTTTCTTCGTCGTTACCGATACAACATCGATCTGACCCCCGACAGGTCAGATCTTAGGACCCTAAGCAAAAGGAACGATGAATCCTTCAAAGCTTACGCCCAAAGGTGGAGGGAACTGGCCGCCCAAATAGAGCCTCCACTGACGGATAAGGAAATGGTGGCTATGTTCATAGATTCACTGACTAGAGCTTACTATGATAAAGCAATAGCCAGTACCTCCAATCTTTTTTCGGACATAGTCACTGTAGGAGAAAGAGTGGAGCAGGGGCTGAGGAGTGGGAAAATAGCGCGACCTTCTTCTTCCAGTGCTTCATTCAAGAAACCCTTCAAAAAGAAGGAGGAGGTCGTCCACGCTATTAATTTCGCAACCCCTTCCTCCACCTCACAGACGGAGCGGCAGCCACGAAGAAGGGAGAGGAAGTTCACCCCTATCTCCACCTCATACGGGAAGTTGTTGCCTCAATTGCTGGAGGCCAACCTTCTGGCGCGTGTTCCTCCCAAGAAAATGGAGTCTCCCTATCCCGAGTGGTACAAGCCCAACGAGAAATGTAGCTACCACTCGGATGCGCCTGGGCATTCAATGGATAATTGCTTGACCTTGAAATATAAGGTCTAAGAGTTAATTGACGTCGGGTGGATAACCTTTGATGCCTCTTCTTCTGATGTAGACGCCAAGCCTCTGTCAAAGCCAGAGTAGCAGAGAGGGAGGACTAGGAGGATCAGCCCCTAGGGTTCTTTTTTTTAGCTTTCTCTTGTATCTCCCGCGGTCCCCGCCCGTGGCCGCGGGAATTTTGACTAAAAGGGCTTGTACATACGCTTTCGTTTTCATGAGGCATTTTCTTGTCATATTCATTTCGTTCATTCTTTTCCCTCTTCCATTTATTATTCTTTCAAAAATAATAATAAAATCTATGACTAAAACAGAACCTAAAACACATCATGTCTGTGATTGATGAATCTCTGTGGATCCCGGAAGCCGAAGGCGAATGGGTCGAGTCCGATAGTGAGCAGGGGACCATTTCCCCGTACATGCAAAGAATGTTGGAAAAGGAAGCACGCATTATACAACCACATCAAGAAGAAATGGAAACTATCAATTTGGGAGAAGGGAATGATGAGAAAAAGATAAATATCGGCACCCAAATAGATAGTAGCATAAGGGAGGGATTGACACAGCTTTTAAAAGAGTATATGGATGTGTTCGCCTGGTCCTACCATGACATTCCCGGGCTCGATACAAGTATAGTGGAGCATCGACTGCCATTAAAAGAAGGATTCCGACCGATAAAGTAGAAACTTAGAAGAATCAAACCAGATTGGTCCTTAATGATTAAGGAAGAGGTACAAAGACAAATGGACGCCAATTTCCTAGTAGTGTCCAAATACCCGGAGTGGTTGGCCAACATAGTACTTGTCATAAAAAAGAATGGTAAGGTCAGGGTATGCGTGGATTATAGGGACCTCAATCGAGCAAGTCCAAAGGATGACTTTCCCTTACCACACATAGACACACTTGTTAGAATCGCGCAGCGGAATGATCGCGTGGTCGGACAAAAACCAAGAGGGGGGGTGAATTGGTTTCTTAATGAAAATTAGGTTTTCAAAATTTTCCCCAAATTTTGCCGATTAAAAACTGTGTAAATGTAAATAGAGAAAGGGATAGAGTCTTACACAGGAAATTTATACTGGTTCGGATCAAAAGTCCTACGTCTAGTTGCTAATCACTCAAATAGAGGATTAACGTTGTCACTATAAACAAATTGTTACAATACAAATTACAATGGAAAAGATAAAGTTAAAGATAACACCTCTCTTGAAACCCACAAGAGATGAAGAATAGCTTTCCCCAGAGACGGCACAACACACAATCCACTAAGAACTCCACTTAGTGATTCTTATCGCTTCTAGCCCACACCAAGTTCCAAAAGCCCCTTTTTCTTGCAACAAACAGTTCTCTGGCACTACAACACTTAACTTTTGTATGAAAAAGGTTGTTCTTTTTTTTTTAGTGCCATAGAAGAGTTTAAGTAAAGAAATTAGGGTTTAGGAATTGAGGATTTCGAAACTAGGGTTCTTGGAAATAGGGTTTTCGAAAATAGGTTTGATTTGAAGTTAAAAATCAAAATCTGACTGAAATAATCGATTAAATGAAGTGTTAATCGATTAAACCAGAGCCAAAAATCAACAGAACCTAAACCTCTCTGTTTTAATCGATTAAAAGGGGGTTTAATCAATTAAACCGCCTATTAATCGATTAAAAGTTGGTTTAATCGATTAAACCAGTGAGTTGTTACAGAAAATGATTTTTCTCACTATTTTAATCGATTATTTCCCTATTTAATTGATTAAAGCCGAGCCTGGATGATAAATTTGAGCTTTTTGAAGCTTCTAAGGTGCAGACTATGTACCGGCTATCTTAAACTCTAATATTACAGACTCAATCTAATTGAAACAGAGTTATTACAATACAAAACAAGTCTTCAACACTCTAAGTCTTTGTGTTCTTGAATCATCATCAAAATCAACAATCTTCATGTCCATCAAGTGCAACATCAAGTCCTTGAATGTTCAACAACACTAGTAGACCATACCGTTACCAACACGCTTTATTCCTTCATGGACAGGTATGCGGGGTACAATCAAATTAAATTGGCCATCGAAGACAGAGAAAAAACTTCTTTCATCACACCATGGGGTACCTTCTACTACCGAGTAATGCCTTTCAAACTCAAGAATGCAGGGGCTAGCTATCAAAGGGTTATGATCACATTATTCCATGACATGATTCACAAGGAAATAGAAGTGTACGTGGATGACATGATTGCCAAATCCAAAAATGAGATGGACCACATTCAATATCTCAAGAATCTATTCGATCAGCTTCGAAAGTATCAACTCAAACTAAATCCGGCAAAATGTACTTTCGGAGTACGGTCAAGAAAACTCTTGGGATTCATCGTTAGTAAAAGAGGAATCGAAGTGGACCCTGACAAAACCAAGGTGATTTTGGAAATGCCCCCTCCAAGCACGGAAAAGGAGGTCAGAGGATTTCTGGGCCGAATCAACTATATTGCCCGTTTCATTGCACAGTTGACGGATAAATGTATACCAATCTTTAAACTGTTGCGCAAAAATCAACCAACGGTGTGGAATGAGGAATGCCAACAATCGTTCGATAAAATCAAAACATGCTTAACCAATCCGCCAGTATTGGTACCACCCGTTGAAGGAAGACCTCTGATCCTATATTTGTCAATACTCGAAGAGTCCATGTGATGTGTGCTCGGTAACAAGACGAAACCAGGAAGAAAGAGCGAGCAATTTATTATCTCAGCAAAAAAATTTTAGACTATGAGACCCATTATACACCATTCGAAAAAACTTGTTGCGCATTGGTATGGGTCACTCAGCGTCTCTGACAATACATGGCTCGGCACACGACATGGTTGGTCTCCAAAATGGACCCAATCAAGTACCTCTTCGAGAAGCCCATTCTGACCGGGAGAATAGCTAGGTGGCAAGTGCTCCTCTCAGAGTTTGACATTGTCCATGTTACCCACAAAGCTATTAAAGGTAGCCTCCTAGCGGACTATCTAGCCCATGGAACAACAAACGAATATCAGTCCCTACAGGACGATTTTCCTGATGACCATGTCATGCACATTGAACATGAAGAGACCAAAGAAGAAGAATGGACCATGTTCTTTGACGGGGCCTCAAACATGCTTGGGCATGGGATAGGAGCTATTTTGATATCCCCCGGAAAGCAATATATCCCCATAACGGCCAGGTTGAATTTTGACTGCACTAATAACATGGCTGAATATGAAGCGTGCGCGCTAGGAATCCAAGCAGCTCTAGATCATGGGGTCACTAAGCTCAAGGTTTGCGGCGATTCACCCCTTATCATCTATCAACTTAAAGGTGAATGGGAAACCCCGAAACTCTAAATTAATCCCATATCTAGAGCACGTACGTGATTTAGTTTCGAGGCTGAAAAGTGTTACCTTCAAGTATGTTCCTCGGGAGGACAATCAATTTGTTGACACCCTCGCCACTCTATCATCCATGTTCTCTTTAGATCAAGAACATGAGATGCCAATAGGGATGGCAAAACGGGTTAGCCCACCCCGTTTTGGCCCGCCCCGCCATTGGCCTGCCAAAAGCGGGGCGGAGCGGGGCAGGCTGACCCGTTATAGTCATGACGGGCTATAGACCTTGGTTCGCCCCGCCAAGGGGCGGGTTGATGGTTGCGAGCTGACCCACCATAATTTAGAAAAAAAAATTATTTTTTAAAATAATTTTTTTTAATAAATTTAATAATAAGATTATTATATGTTTGTCAATAATTTAATATATCTATATATATATATATATAATTTCAATTTAATAATATAAATCAATACATTATTTTAAGAAATTATAATTTAGAACAATAATAAAATTTACATAATAATAAATAATAACAAATATATATATATATATATATACATATAAATAACGTTAAAACTTATAAAATTTATATTTTTTATATTGAAAAATTCAAATACCTATATCTTTTTTATTTGATAAAACTTCACATTATTTTTGGTTGAGTAATTCTTACACTTTTAATTTAAGTCATAAGGATAAAAATAATCCGTACTTAGGATGAATAAAGAGAACATGAGAGAGAATGTTGTGTTTCGAGTAAAGAGAATATTTTCCGTGAGGGTGAAACTTTTTAATTCTCTTTTTAAAAATTTTAACTTTATATATTATCTTTTTATAATTAAATTATTTCAATAAAAAAATTATTTTTTTATTAATTAGACAGGCCGTGGGCTGGCTCTGCCCGTCTCGCGGGTTGGCCCAGCGGGTTGGTGGGTTTGGCGGGGTAGGCCAAAGCAGGCTGGTGGGCTGAAAACACCAACCCGCCCCGCCATATTATGGCGGGCTGACGGGCCAGCCCGCCGGACCTGACCCGTTTTGCCATCCCTAGATGCCAACCATTCAAATCAAGTTGCATGACAAACAAGCTTTTTGCATGACAGTAAACAGC
The DNA here is from genome assembly GCA_963425845.1 of Sphenostylis stenocarpa. Taxonomy (NCBI): domain Eukaryota; kingdom Viridiplantae; phylum Streptophyta; class Magnoliopsida; order Fabales; family Fabaceae; genus Sphenostylis; species Sphenostylis stenocarpa. Next base: position 55,291,314 of record OY731406.1, read on the forward strand.
GAGCGTGATCAAAATCCCTGGTATCACGACATCAAACAATACCTCATGAAAGGTGAATACCCCGAAGGAATCAATGATAATGATAAACGAACCATTAGTAAAAGGGCAGTAGGGTTCACGTTGATTGAAGAAACCCTCTACAAAAAGAGCTTTGATTACACTCTCTTAAGGTGTGTGGACCATGAAGAAGCCCAAACCTTGATAAAAGAAATTCACAAAGGAACCTTTGGGACCCACGCACCTGGACATGTCATGACAAAGAAAATCTTAAGGGGAGGGTACTTCTGGTCCACCATGGAGGCTGAGTGTCACCAATATGCTAAAAAATGTCACAAATGCCAAATCTATGCCGATAATATTCGTGTTCCACCCGCACCTCTCAGTGCCCTGACTACACCATGGTCATTCTCTATGTGGGGCATGGACGTCATTAGACCCATTGAACCTAAAGCATCAAATGGCCACCGCTTTATCTTGGTGGCCATTGACTATTTCACCAAATGGGTTGAGGCAGCATCATATGCACATGTGACTAGAAAAGTGGTGACCACCTTCATCAAGAAGAATATACTATGTCGGTATGGCATCCCCCATCGGCTCATTACTGATAATGGGACCAACCTCAATAATAAGATGATGGAGGAATTATGTCGAGATTTCAAAATTCAGCATCACAATTCCTCTCCATACCGACCCAAGATGAGCGGTGCAGTAGAGGCAGCCAATAAAAACATCAAAAGAATCATCCAAAAGATGGTAATAACCTACAAGGATTGGCATGAAATGCTCCCCTTTACCTTGCACGGATATCGAACTTCTGTACGAACCTCCACGAGGGCCACTCCGTTTTCCCTCGTATATGGCATGGAGGTCGTACTACCAATAGAAGTTGAAATACCCTCCCTACGAGTTGTTATGGAAGCAAAGTTGACAGAAGCATAATGGGTCCAAAATCGCTATGATCAGCTAAACCTAATCGAAGAAAAACGATTGGACGCCATATGTCTGGGGCAAGTTTATCAAAAGAAGATCAAGAAAGCCTACGACAAGAAAATCAATCCCCGCACCTTTCGAGAAGGGGATCTGGTAATAAAGAAATTGCTTCCAGCTCAGAAAGATAAAATTGGAAAATGGACAGCAAACTATGAAGGACCCTTTATGGTCAAGCGAGCCTTCTCAGGAGGAGCCCTTATCCTCACCAACATGGACGGAGAAGAGCTTCGACATCCAGTCAATTCAGATGCGGTAAAGAAATACTACGCTTAAAGATATTACTCACGACCCGTCAGGAGGAAAACTCGCAAAGAGCATCCTAGGCAAAAGATAGGGTCCATATTCCTCACTAGGATACGTCCTAGGCAAAAATTAGAGGAAAAAAAAAACAAAAAAGAAGAGCAATGATTACCTTAGCCGAAAACCACAAGGCGACTAAGGTAATACCTTCCCAGAAGCAAGCAGACTTTGCATGATCTTCACTCCGAGCTCGAGCATCTCAACTGAAGCAACCAGGAAAAATAGAGAAACAGAAATCAGGGACATGATTGTTATATCCTATACAATTTAGCTAACCTTGGTCAGCTCTGCTTATAAATTCCTTTGTAAATCCTTCTGTAAAAATAAACCATTTGCCTATATCAATAAAAATTGTCTTTTCTTCTCTTGACCTACTTATGAAAATGTCTCTGCATTAACGAAACATAAGCATGCATAAAGAGTCAATACAAGAAAGCATAAGAAAGAAAAAGAAAAAAGATCAAAATAAGGCAGCCTGCTAGATCGAAAACCCGCAAAAGGCGGTCTAGGCAATAGTTAAGGCCTTCATAAAAAGAAAAAGTCCGCTAGATCGAAAACCCGCAAAGGGCGGTCTAGGCAAAAGATAGGGCTAAAATAAAAATAAAAGTCCATAAGAATAAACCACGGGAAAACAGCAAATAAAATACCAGTCGCTTTCTAGGTGCCCCAACTAAAAATAAATTTCATTAAAAGCATTCACGCACAAATAGTCGCACAAAAATGACTTTGTCAAAATCAAAACAAACAAAAATACTTCAGGCAAATAAAAACAAAAGAGCATTCATGTAAGAAAATTAGCTCTATGCTTGCATTCGAAAAACAGGAAGCACCCAAAGGTATCCCGGTAAGACTTCACCAACCCTACCATGCAAGAAAAAAACATTTCCCATAAGACCTCGACAAACCAACAAAAGTCTAGCGACAAATAAACAAAGAATCCCCAGCAGTCAACAAGCTGGATAAACCGAAAATCAAAGAAATCTCCGGCACAAAGCAAAAACAAAGACAAAAGAACACATCTCAACATCGACGCATGAGCTAGAGCAGTAAGCCGCCATCACAGCCAAAGGGTCAGCTACCGCATCAAAGGAACATCCTAAGGTTTCCCAACCGGCGCATGAGCTAGAGCAGTAAGCCGCCACCACAGTCAAAGGGTTAGCTACCGCAAGAAGGAGCATCCTGAGGCACCTAATCAGATGAGGGTTCGTACTCGTCAACCAAGGGGTTAGCTACCGCATCAAAGGAGCATCCTAAGGTTTCCCAACCGGCACATGAGCTAGAGCAGTAAGCCGCCACCACCAGTAGTCCTACAAAGTGGACTCAACACCAGATGGGGGTGTATACTCATCAGGCCTTACAAAAGGGGGCTTACCAGACGGGGGTTC
>OY731406.1:55294091-55386790 GCA_963425845.1 Sphenostylis stenocarpa
TGAGTCTTCTTTCCTTCTAGTGGTTGAGAAATTCTTCCTTTTGTTCATCATCACTCAGCCAACCCTCTACAAATGCAGGTCTTAGTGGTCTCTTGGAGGCAGTCCTCTTCATCCTCTTGGGTTTTGCAATGGAAGCCATGTGTATAGGGTAAGAAGATGAAGAAATGGAAGAGAAGGAGTGACAAGAGAGGTTGTGGAGGCTAGGTTTTCCGTGTATGAAGGCTTGAGGAGAGATGAGTGAGTGAGAGAATAGAGAGTAGTAAAGTAGGATGTGCAGAGGATTTTAATCGAATTAATTTTGTACTTTCAATAATTGATTATATAAATGGATAATCGATTAATAGCGCATACATCAGAGTCTGAAGAAGGTTAATTAGTTGATTATGTTAACTGATAATTGATTATCAGTGCAACATATAAAATCATGAACGACCCAATTTAATCGATTATTTTTGTTATTAATTGATTATATTAACATCCTAGAGATGACTTAATCGATTATGTCAATTACTAATCGATTATTTTGTCTCCATGGAAGTAATCTAATCGATTATATTGAATTTTAATCAATTATTTCTATCAGATATTATGCCGACTGTAGACCCCAGATTTTGTCCGACTTCACAATAAAGCCAGAAAACCTCTGTTCGAAGATAGACAAGGCTTCTCTAGGCCTCTAGGCATATTTACTAGGCTCCATAATAGGATAGGAGGGTTTTATGTACATGAAAAATAAGAGAAAATAAGAAAATTTTGACCAAGAGCTCGAGACAACCGTCATGTTTGGCCAGACGGCCGTCTCGCCATTAGTGAAAGGCGAGACAACCGTCTCGTTTGGCCAGATGGTTGTCTCGCCTGACAGGGGTCCAGACGGCCGTCCTGACCTGACTGGGTCGAAATTCTATAAATAGGGCCTCTCCCCCCCCTAAAAATAGACAATCACGTAATCTTTGCTCTCATATACTCTCCTACCCCCCTGCAATCTCTAGGTCAACTCTGAGCATTTTCCGGAGTTCGAGTGCTCTTTTCAGACACTCTGTAGCTAGAGCTTTTCATTCGGTGGATGAGTGAGCAGCTTTTCAGTTAAAACCTACCCTTGCCAATGCACTTTTTTGCAGAAAAACCCTACCTCATGAATAAAACGTCACTCAGTTCGCGGATGAATGAATTGTTTGTGCATAGCATAATCATACAACAACAAAAATAAAAAATAATAAAATCTCAAAACCCTTTCACAATGAACAACCTTATCTCGGTCAGTCTACATTTTAGCTAGCCTGTTTTCAGGTTCTTTGTAAGCTAAGTAGCCACGTAGACCGACAGAAGAGATAAGGGGTTATAAAACCAAATAAATAAACTTTATCTCGGACAATCTTCATTTTAGCTAGTCTGGTTTCAGGTTCTTTGTAAGCTAAGCAGTTACGTTGACCTACAGAAGAGATAAAGGGGTAATAAAACAAATAAAAAGCAAAATACAATAAAACTTATTTTAATAAAGTCAAAGCATTCATTTAGAAATAATGAAATTTAATAAGACGATTTTTGACAAAGTCAACCATTCATATCCGCATCATCACATAAGTGGTAAAACCAAAGAGAGAAAAATAAATGCATAAGGAAAGAATGCATACGCATCATCCTAATAAAACATTTCATGCATAAATACATTCATGCTAGGGGGCATTAGATATCCTTAAGACAAAGGTGAAAGAGGCCCAAGTGCACTTGGACAAGTGTGTTAAGGGTATGGGAACCTTCGATAGGGAAGGAACCATAACATCGAAGTAGGTATGGCACTCCACAAAGCGTAAGCTTTAAGGATGATACCAAAGTCAATGTCTTAAGGTATATCAATCCCACACCAATCATTCATTTTAATTAATAAAATTCATTTTGGCATCCTAGAAAGTGGCTGGTCTTCCTGTGGTCCGAACCCGTGCGCAAAAAGTCAAAGCAATGGAGCAACTGGAGGAGCATAACCGTAAACTCACTACTGAGGTTAATTCCTTAAGAGAACAAATGGTGTAGATGATGGAATTAATGCACCAGCAGAACCTCAACAAGGGTTAGACTCATGGCGACCGCGCTTCTCGCCATGAGGAGGAAGAAGAAGAGAAGTTCTTCTATAAGCAGAAGGCCCTAGTGTAGTCCGAAGTAAAGGTGATCCTCATCCAACCCCTTAAAGTCTCCAAACAACAAATCTCTGCCCTGGAAGAGAGACTTAGGGCCATGGAGGCACACAACTTCGATGTGAAAGAGGCAGCATATATGTGTCTCGTCAAGAACATCTGCTTCCCTCCCAAGTTCAAAGTCCTAGACTTTCCAAAGTACACGGGAATGACTTGTCCAAAGAGCCATCTTATTATGTACTATCGTAAGATTGTGGCATATGCTGATAACGAGAAGCTCCTGATACATTGCTTTCAGGAGAGCTTAGTTGATTCAGCTTTCAGATAGTATATGCAATTAGAAGGAAGACAAGTCCAGACTTAGAGACAGCTGGCAGACGCCTTCCTCTGTCGCTATAAGTACAACATCAACCTGACCCCGGACAGGTCAGATTTACAAATGTTGACCAAGAGAAGCAACGAGGCCTTTAAGGCGTATGCCCAACGCTAGAGGGAACTGGTCGCTCAGGTGGAACCTCCACTATCAGATAAGGAGACCGTGTCCATGTTCATTAAATTGTTGACTGGACCCTATTACGACAAAATGATAGGGAACACGTCAACCCTCTTTGCGGGCATGGTCACCATAGGCGAGAGGATAGAGCAAGGATTGAAGAGTGAAAAGATAGCGCAACCTTCCTCCTCCAACACCTCATTCAAGAAGTCCCTAGGCAAGAAGAAGGAGGCAAACATCAACGCCATCAGCCTCACCACTCCTTCTTCTTTTGCGAAGCCAGCTAGGCAATCCCAAAGGCAGGAAAGGAAGTTCACTCCCATTCCAACTTATTATGGGAGTTTACTGCCTAAGCTAGTGGAGGCCAAGCTCCTGGCTTATGTCCCTCCAAGAAAGGTGGACCCACCTTACCCTGAGTGGTATAAGCCCAACAAAAAATGTGCTTACCACTCAAGCGCTCCCGGGAATTTAGTGGAAAACTGTCAGGCCTTAAAATACAAGGTCTAGGAATTGATAAATGTCGGGTGGGTCACCTTTGATGCTCCTGCCCCCAGCATAGAAGTGAAGCCTCTATCACAACAAGAGGGATAGGGTTGGATAGGGAGACCAGTTGTTAGGGTTTTTTTCTTTTAAGCTTACTTTTTATTTCTTGCGATCCCAGCCTGTGGTCGTGAGATCACTGATTAAAAGGGCATGTATACATATTCTTTTTAATACATGAAGCATTTTTCATCCATGATCATTTTTATTCTCTTCCCTCTTCCATTTATTATTCTTTCAAAATAACTGAATAATAAAATCTATACCTAAAACAGAACCTTAAAAACAATCATGTCTGTGATTGATGAACCTCTGTGGAATCCGGAAGCCGAAGGCGAATGGGTCGAATCCGACAGTGAGCAAGGGATCATTCCTCCGGACATGCAGACACTGCTGGAAAGAGAAGCTCGCTCCATACAACCCTATCAGGAAGAAACAGAGGCTATCAATTTGGGACAGGGAGACGATAAAAAGGAAGTAAATATCGACACCCAGATTGATAGTAACATCAGGGAAGGGCTAATACACTTATTAAAAGAATACGTGGACATATTCGCTTGGTCTTACAATGACATGCTTGGAGTCGACGCAAGCATAGTGGAGCATAAATTACCTTTGAAAGAGGGTTTCTGACGAATAAAGCAAAAACTCAGAAGGATGAAACCCGATTGGTCCTTGAAGATTAAGGAGGAAGTACAGAAACAGCTGGACGTTAACTTCTTGATTGTGTCTGTTGCCGCCGTCAAAAGAGGCAGTCGGAGCGACGCGATGATCTTTTGATTTGACTCGCATTTTAAAAATTGTGGTCATCACCTTTTAAGATGTTCAATAACCAAACTATCCTAAAGATGAGGTTTTCATAAATGGGTTCTGGAGTCACCACCAATATTTTTACCAAAAACATTGGAAAAGGAAAAGAAGGCGATGATTTTTAAGAAAAATCAACTTTGGTCATTACAACCAGATTTAGGTAAGGGAGTTAGTTACGTGTGGGGAAGGTATTAGCTTCCCCACGACGTCCCTTTCGGTTCCCTATGATGGACTGTTTTTGTAAAGAAATAAAAACATTAAAACTATGCTTTTACCCTTATTTATTCATTGCAAAATTTAAATTATTGACTACATGTCCCTTAATAACTAATGCGCAGAGATAGTAACTAATAAAAGCGATAAAATAGTTAAGGGATATGAAAGAACCTTCGAAGCACGCTTTTTATAAATTGTTCTTGAAAAGGGTGCTTTTTGACAAACCCCACGCTCTACAATGCAGCTCACTCTTCTCTCGAAGCACTTTAGGATGCTTTCTAAGAATTCTAAGACTCTAGAAATGCTTCAGAGGGATTCTAGAAGAGTATTTTGAGGTATATTTAGTAGGAGAAGTTGTAGAAGTTGTTGAAAACGAGGAGAAGGTCCCCCCTTTTATAGAAATTCACACCTGTCATATCAGGATTGTCGTCTCACCTGACAAGGTCGGGACCGCCATCTTGACTTTCGGGATTGCCGTCTCGCCTTTGGCAAGTGGCGAGACAGCGGTCTCGCCCTTAGCCAACGACAAGATGGTGGTCTCGACTCTTTGGGTGGAATTTTTTATTTTTTGTGTACAAAAAGCCTTCCTATTATAATATGGGGCCTATTGATCAATCCTAGGGACCTTTAAGGCCTTGCCCATCTTCGAATGGAAGTCTTTTGCTCTTTATTTTGAGGTCGGGCAAGATTTGGGGTCTATAGTGTCCAAATACCCTGAATGGCTGGCGAACATCGTGCCAGTCATGAAAAAGAATGGAAAAATAAGAGTGTGTGTGGATTACAGGGATCTAAATCGAGCAAGTCCAAAAGACGATTTTCCCCTACCACACATTGATACGTTGGAGGATCACACCGCCACGAACACACTTTATTCTTTCATGGACGGATATGCAGGGTATAATCAGATTAAATTGGCAATGGAAGATAGAGAAAAAACTTCCTTCATCACACCGTGGGGAACATTCTGTTATAGAGCCATGCCTTTTGGACTCAAGAACGCAGGGGCTACCTATCAAAGGGCAATGGTAACATTATTCCATGATATGATCCACAAAGAAATAGAAGTTTATGTGGATTGTTGAAACATACAAGGACATGAATGTTAAACTTACATGGACATGAAGCTTGTTGATTTTGATGATGATTCAAGAACAATGGACTTAGAGAGTTGAAGACTTGTATTCTTGTGTAATAACTCTGTTTTGATGATTTTGAGTCTGTAATATTAGAGTCTAAGATAGCCAGCACATATTCTACTCTTTAGAAGCTTCAAAAACTCAAATTTATCAAAAACACACTGGTTTAATCGATTAAAAGGCTAAATAATTGATTATTACAGATATAAAAATCATTTTCTGTATCAGCTCTCTGGAATAATCGATTAACAGCTGAAATAATCGATTAACAGGCATGTTAATCGATTAACAACCTAAATAATCGATTAACTGGCGTGGTTATGGGTTCCTATTGATTTTGGATCTGTAATAATCGATTAACACTCAAGATAATCGATTATTTCAGTCAGATATGCATTTTAAACTTCAAAATTAGACCAAGTTTCGAAAACCCTAGTCCCAATACACCAGGTTTCGAAAATCCCCAATTCCCAAACCCTAATTCGTCTACTTAAGGTTCTCTAAGGCTCTCTGCAAAGTGAACAACCTTTTTCAAACAAAAGTTGAGAGTTGTGACTACCAAAGAACTGTTTGTTGGAGGAAAAATGGGCTTTTGGAGCCTAGTGTGGGCTAGAAGCGATAAGAATCACTAAGTGGAGTTCTTGGTGGATTGTATGTTGTGCCGTCTCTAGGGAAAGTTGTTCTTCATCTCTTGTGTGATTCAAGAGAGGTGTTTTCGTTACTTTATCTTTTTAATTGTTATCTGTTTGTAAAACTTGATTATAGTGACAGAGTTAATCCTCTATTTGAGCGATTAGCAACTGGACGTAGGGTCTTTTGATCCGAACCAGTATAAATCTTCTGTGTAAGACTCTATCCTTATTCTATTTACATTTACACAGCATTTTAATCGGTAAAATTTGGGGAAAAGTTTTAAAACCTAATTTTTGTTAAGAAACCAATTCACCCCCCCCCCTCTTGATTTTTGTCCATTCACGCAAACATTTCACTGCGCGATTCTAACAAGTGGTATCAGAGCTTGCTTTGATAGTCATTCAATTTTTCGAAAATGGCTGGACAAAATCAAATGTTTGCCGAGGGTTCTTCTATCAACAGACCCCCACTTTTTGCGGGTCAAAATTATCCTTTCTGGAAAGTTAGAATTCAAATCTTTTTAGAATCTGTTGATAGAGGTGTTTGAGACGCTATTTTAAACAGTCCCTATATTCCTAAAGTTTCTGAAAACGGAGTAGATGTTCCTAAACCATTTTCTAGATGGACAGCGGAGGAAAATAGAAAAGCTCAATTTGATGTTAGGGCTAGAAAAATTATTTCATCTGCTTTAACCCTTGATGAGTTTTACAGGATCTCCGTTTGTAAAAGTGCTCAAGAGATGTGGGAAATGTTGAGAGTGACCCACGAAGTTACCGACGACGTTAAAAGAGCACGGAAAAATTCTTTAATCCAAGAATATGAGATGTTCCGAATGCAACAAGGAGAAACGATATTTGACGTTCAAAAGCGTTTCACACACATTGTGAACCATCTCACTGGATTAGGTAAAATTTTTGATGTTGATAAATTAAATGTGAAAAACTTGAAATCTTTGGATAGGAAATGGGCAACCTAAAGTGACGACCATCTCGGAGTCACAAAACCTTGCCACAATGTCTATGACGACGCTCTTCGGAAAGTTGAGAGAGCATGAGTAGAACTAGGAAGGCTAAATGATGAAGAAGGTCAACACCAAAAGAGGAACTTAGCCTTCAAAACTGAAATTTCCAAAGGTAAGAGTAAAAAGGAAGAAGAAGACTCGAAAAATGATGAAGAAGAATTGAGTCTTATGATTAAGAAATTTACCAAATTCATGAAAGCCAAAGGAAGGCATTCATTCAAAGGTAAGGGAAAGGTAAGAGAAAATACTTTCTTAAATATCAAATGTTATGGTTGTGGTGAAACAGGACATGTGAAGACTGAATGTATCGATTATTTCAGTCAGATATGCATTTTAAACTTCAAAATTAGACCAAGTTTCGAAAACCCTAGTCCCAATACACCAGGTTTCGAAAATCCCCAATTCCCAAACTCTAATTCGTCTACTTAAGGTTCTTTAAGACTCTCTGCAAAGTGAACAACCTTTTTCAAACAAAATTTGAGAGTTGTGACTGCCAGAGAACTGTTTGTTGGAGGAAAAAGGAGCTTTTGGAACCTAGTATGGGCTAGAAGCGTAAGAATCACTAAGTGGAGTTCTTGGTGGATTGTGTGTTGTGCCATCTCTAGAGAAAGTTGTTCTTCATCTCTTGTGTGACTCAAGAGAGGTATTTTCGTGACTTTATCTTTTCAATTGTTATCTGTTTGTAAAACTTGATTATAGTGACAACGTTAATCCTCTGTTTGAGTGATTAGCAACTGGACGTAGGGTCTTTTGATCCGAACCAGTATAAATCTTCTGTGTAAGACTTTATCCTTATTCTATTTATGTTTACAAAACATTTTAATTGGTAAAACTTGGGGAAAAGTTTTAAAACCTAATTTTTGTTAAGAAACAAATTCACCCCCCCCCTCTTGGTTTTTGTCTGTTCACGCAAACATTCCACTGCACGATTCTAACATGGATGACATGATTACCAAGTCCAAGAACGAAATAGACCACATTTTATATTTGAGAAAACTATTCGATCGACTTCGGAAGTATCAACTAAAGCTAAACCTGGCTAAGTGTACATTCAAAGTACGATTGGGTAAACTTCTTGGGTTTATCATCAGCCAAAAAGGAATAAAGGTAGACCCCGACAAAACAAAGACAATTTTGGAAATGCCCCCACTAGAAACTGAAAAGGAGATCAGAGGGTTTTTGGGATGAATCAACTATATAGCAAGGTTCATCGTACAAATCACAGATAAATGTGCACCCATTTTTAAGCTGTTGCACAAAAATCACCCAACAATTTGGAACGAGGATTGTCAACAAGCTTTCGAGAAAATTAAGTTGTGCTTAACCAATCCACCGGTACTGGTGCCTCCCATTGAAGGAAAACCTCTGATTCTTTATCTATCGGTACTCAACAAGTCTATGGGATGTGTGCTTGGTCAGCAGGATGACACGGGAAAGAAAGTGCAAGCAATATACTACCTCAGCAAAAAATTCCTAGACTATGAGACCCGTTATACACCACTTGAAAAGATATGTTGTGCATTGGTGTGAGTAACTCAACGTCTCAGGTAGTATATGATTAGACATAGACCTGGTTGGTTTCTAAAATGGATTCAATCAAATACCTGTTTGAAAAACCCGTCTTGACCGAAAGAATAGCTAGGTGGCAAGTACTCCTTTCAGAATTTGACATCATCTATGTCACCCAAAAAGCTATCAAAGGTAGTCCCCTAGCAGACTACCTAGCACACAGATCAACAAACGAATATCAATCCCTACAAGACAATTTTCCAAATGAATACATCATGCATATCCAACACGAAGAACTCAAAGCTGATGCATGGACTATGTTCTTCGATGGAGCCTAGAATATGCTTGGACACAGGATCAGAGTTGTTCTGATATCCCCTAAAAAGAAGTACATCCTGGGAACAACCAGGCTAAATTTCAACTGCACCAATAACATGGCTGAATATGAAGCTTGCACCTTGGGATTCCAAGCAGCTCTAGATCATGGGGTGACCAAACTCAAAGTTTTCGGTGACTCGTCCCTTGTTATCTACCAACTCAAAGGTGAATGGGAAACCAGAAACTCCAAATTGGTCCCATATCTAGAGTACATTCGTAATATGATTTCGAGGATGGAAAACGTCACTTTCGAGTACATCCCTTAGGAAGACAATCAGTTCGCAGATGCCCTCACTACTTTGTCATCCATGTTCGCCTTGGATCAAGAGCATGAGATACCGATTATTCAGATCAGGCTGCATGACAAACAAGCTTTTTGCATGGCAGTAACCAGCGAGGAAGACAAATCCCCTTGGTATCATGACATCAATTAATACCTCATGAAGGGCGAATATCCTGAGGGAATTAACAACAATGATAAAAGGACCATTCGAAAAAGAGTCGTAAGGTTCACGTTGATTGGAGGAACCCTTTATAAGAAAAATTTCGACTCCAGCTTATTGAGGTGTGTGGACCACAAAGAAGCTCAAACCCTAATTAAGGAAATGAATGAAGGAGCCTTCGGCACCCACACACCAGGGCATGTCATGGCAAAGAAGATCCTAAGGGCAAGATACTTCTGGTCCACGATGGAAGGTGATTGTCATCAATATGGCAAACGATGTCACAAATGCCAAACGATGTCACAAATGCTAGGTCTACGCCGACAATGTTCATGTCCCACCGGCACCTCTCAACGTCTTGGCTACACCAAGGTCATTCTTCATGTGGGGCATGCATGTTATCGGACCCACCGAGCCCAAATCATCCAATGGTCATCGCTTCATCTTGGTGGACATTGACTACTTTACCAAATGGGTAGAAGCGGCATCCTACGCACATGTGACCAAGAAAGTCGTGACTACCTTCGTTAAGAAAAATATCTTGTGTCGGTATGGCATCCCTCATCGTCTCATTATTGATAATGGGACCAATCTAAACAATAAGATGATGGAAGAGTTATGCCAAGATTTCAAAATTCAACATCACAATTCCTCTTCAAACCGACCCAAAATGAACGGTGCAGTAGAGGTGACCAACAAGAACATCAAGAAAGTCATCCAGAAGATGGTGATAACATATAAAGATTGGCACGAAATGTTACCCTTTGCCCTACACGGATATCAGACTTCCATACGGACCTCCACAGGAGTCACTCTGTTTTCCCTCGTATACAGCATGGAGGTTGTACTGCCAGTGGAAGTCGAAATACCCTGCCTGAGAGTATTTATGGAAGAAAAGTTGATAAAAGCAGAATGGGTCCAAAAACGGTACGATTAGTTGAACCTAATTGAAGAAAAATGATTGGACGTCATATGTCACGGAAAAGCCTACCAAAAGAAATTTAAAAGGGCTTACGACAAAAAGGTCGACCCCCAAACTTATCACGAGGAGGATTTAGTGATAAAGAAATTGCTTTCAGCCCAGAAGGATAAAATCAGGAAACGGGCGGCAAACTATGAAGGACCCTTTATGGTCAAGCGAGCCTTCTCAGGAGGAGCTCTTATCCTCACCATCATGGATGGAGAAGAACTTCGACACCCAATCAACTAAGATGCGGTGAAGAAATATTACGCTTGAAGGCATTGCTCATGACCCGCCAAAATGAAAACCCGCAAAAGGCATCCTGGGCAAAATATAGGGTCCATATTCCTCGCTAGGATACGTCCTAGGCAAAACTTAGAGGTTTCAAAAACAAAAAATAAAATAAAAAAGACCAATGGTTACCTTAGCCAAAAATCACAAGGCAACTAAGGTAACGACATTCCAGAAGCAGGCAATTTCTGCATAGTCTTCACTCCGAGCTCGAGCATCTCGACTGAAGCAACTAGGAGAACTAGGGGGGCAGATATTAGAGGCATTATTGTTATAGCTTATTCAGTGTAGTCAACCTTGGCCAGCCATGCTTCTAAATTCCTTTCTAAATCCTTCTGTAAAAAATAAACCATTTGTTTATATCAATAAAATTGTCTTTCATTTCTCTTGAGCAAATTATGAAAATGCCTTTGTATTAATGAATCATAAGCATGCATAAAGAACCAACACAAGAAAGCATAAGAAAAGAAATGAAAAAGAATAAGCGCCTGCTAGGAAATTCTTAGGCAAAAATTAGGGCAGTATGCTAGATTGAAAACCCTAAAAAGGCGGTCTAGGAAAAAGTTAAGACATGCGTAAAAAAGAAAAAGTTCGCTAAGATATCCTAGGCAAAAATAAAGACTGCCCGCTAGATCAAAAACCCCAAAAGAGCGGTCTAGGAAAAAGATAGGGCTAAAACAAAAAAATACACAAATAAGAAAGAGAACCCATCAGCATCCAGCAACCAATAAGAAGCATAACCACTTCTCTAGATGCATCAAATAAGAAATTGGATTGCATTTAAAGCATTCACACACAAATAGTTGCACAAAAAGACTTTGTCAAATCATGAAAATTAAACTTTTTAATCATGCATAAGGAGGCTAGCTCCATGTCTGTGATTGAAAAATAGGAAGCACCTAGAACATAGTCTTCGAATAAGGCTCTCCCTCAAGAAAATAGAGCAAGTTGTCACCATCAATAAAGCAACTCCAGCAAAATAAGAAGCTTCCAAGCTTCGACTACCATCTTTCCACCGAATAAAGGGAAGACAACATTCAAACCAAAACAAAGCTGACGGAAAGGCTCAAATCCCCAAGCAGATCATTGCCTACTTCAGAGGCAAACAAAAACATTCTCGTACAACTCAACATCATCACCACTACAAGTCATCAAGCATACTCAACTCATTTCTCCACCACATCCACCAAGTGAGAATAAAGGCTTCATAAAAGCCCTTCACCAACATAATCAAGGAGACAAGATTCCATCCCTCCAGAGAGCTACCGAAATTAGATCCTCAGGGAAGCACAAATTCCACAACGGACCACCAAAAAAGAGGAACCTATCCCCAGTGAGCCTACCACAAAGACAATCTTCAAAGACTGATCCTCAGTGAGTCGCTCGCTTACTCTTAAGGCAAAACCTGGCAAGCAAAGAGCCAACATTTCCGAAGGGAACATCAGCCTACTCAGAGGCAAAGCAATACAAGCTAAAAGCCTTCACCTCCGATGAAGCATCCACCTAATCAAAGGCACCAACTAAATTAAACAAATCCATAGTGGATTCCTGCCTACTTAAGAGGCATTCATCAAGAATCCCCGACAAACAGAGTCGGATGGCTACGAAAGAGCCAAAATACATTTTCGAACGAAAATCATTCCCCATGGAGTCGGCGCATGAGCTAGAGCAGTAAGCCGCCACCACCTTCTCTATCAAAGGGATCAGCCACCACAACAAAGGGGCATCCAGAAGATAGAGTTCCACACATAGTCCGAAGGATCAGCTCCGCTGCAAAGGAGTATCTAGAAGACACAACTAACCGTCATCGCCCGAAGGATCAACTCTGTTGCAAAGGAGTATCTCGAAGGTAGGACATACATCGTCCAAAGGATCAGCCCCGTTGCAAAGGGGTATCCGGAGAACGCCACCCGCCTTTATCGTCCGAAAGGATCATATCCGTTGCAAAGGAGTATCCGGAAGACATAATTCGCTGTTATCGCCCGAAGGATCAACTCCGTTGCAAAGGAGTATCTTGAAGGCAAGATTTACACATATCATCCGAAGGATCAGCCCCGTTGCAAAGGGGTATTTGGAAGACACAATCCACTTTTACCATCTGAAGGGTCAGCTTCAGCAGCATGGAGGTATCCTCAAGTTAAAAAACTTTACATGCATTCACCAACAAGGGGGTCAGCTACCGCTTCAAAGGAGTATCCTGAGGTTCTCTATTCATCACAGCTAAAGGGTTAGCTACCGTATCATAGGAGCATCCTGAAGCTTCACAACATATCATCCAAAGGGTCAGCCTCCGCAACAAGGAAGCATCCTGAAGACAACGTCAGATTACATTCATCATCCCAAGGGTCGACTACCACGTCAAGAGGAGCATCTGAAGGACAACCGGGCAAGAGGGTTAACTCCTTCACCTGCCAATCGACCTTATGGTACACCAACCTATAGTCAATTAGTCGGGTGAAGGGGGGCAGCTGTAGACCCCAGATCTTGCCCGACTTCACAATAAAGCCAGAAAACCTCTGTTCAAATATGAACAAGGATCTCTAGGCCCCTCGACATATTTACTTGGCTCCATGATAGGATAGGAAGGTTTTCTGTACATGAAAAATAAGAGAAAATAAAAGAATTTTGACCAAGAGCCCGAGAACGTTGTCCCGTTTGGCCAGACGGTCGTCTCGCCATCAGTGAAAGGCGAGACAGTCGTCTCCCCATCTCTGATGGGCGAGATGACCGTCTCATTTGGCAAGACGGTCGTCTCGCCTGACAGGGGTCCAGACGACCGTCCCGGCCTGACTGACTCGAAATTCTATAAATTGGGCCTCTCTCCCCCCTAAAAATAGACAATCATGCAGTCTTTGCTCTCATATACTCTCCTACCCCCCTAGAATCTTTGGGTCAACTCTGAGCATTTTCTAGAGTTCGAGTGCTCTTTTCAGACACTCTGTAACTAGAGCTTTTCATTCGGTGGAGGAGTGAACAGCGTTGTAGAGCGAGGGGATAACCAATTAGCATCCTCAACTTTGAAACGTTAAAATAAAAGCTTGCTTCGAAGGTTTCTTCCCTGTTCTCTCTTTTACTACTTTCTTTAATTGCTTATCTTGTATGCATTAGATAATAGGGTCATGTAGACATTTAAATTCTGCAAGTAGATAAAACAATAGGGTAAAAATATAGTTTCTTTAAGTATTTATTTTATAAACTAGTCCATCATAGAGAACCCGAAAGGAGCATTGTGGGCTAACACCTTCCCTACACGTAACTAACTCCCTTACCCGACTCTGGTTGTAATGGCCAAAGTTGGTTTTTTCTAAAACCAAAGCCTTTTTACCTTTTTTAGTGTTTAAGGTTAAAACACTGGTGGCGACTCCATAGAACCTCTTTTCAAAAACCTCATTCTTAAGATCAGTTCGGTTATCAAACATCTTAAGAATGTTGACCATCTTTAAAAAACACGAATCATACAAAATCATCACGTCGCTCCGATCGCCTTTTTTTACGGCGGCGACACCAACCAAGTTTTAATCAGAGGAATTTATATGTATTATGCCTAATTCATTTCTAATAGTGTAAAATCTTTCCCTAGGCAAAGGTTTAGTAAAAATATCAGTTAATTGTTTATTTGTATTGATATATTCAATTTTACAATCCCCTTTAATTACATGATCCCTGATAAAATGATGTCTAATTTCTATATGCTTTGTTCTAGAATGCATAATGGGATTTTTGGTCAGATTTATGGCACTAGTGCTATCACATTTCAAAGGAATATGTTCTAAATGTATACCATACTCTTCTAGTTGATTTTTAATCCAAATTAATTGAGCACAACAACTACTTGCAATAATATATTCAGCTTCAGGAATGGATAGTGCAACACATGCTTGTTTCTTAGAATGTCATGATACTAATAAATATCCTAGTAAGTGACAGGTTCCACTAGTACTTTTCCTGTCAATTTTACATCCCCCAAATTCTGAATCACTGTATCCTGTTAATACTAGTTTAGTCCCCCTAGGATACCAAATTCCAAGATTGATAGTACCTTTCAAGTATTTTAGAATCCTTTTTATAGCAATTAAATGAGATTCCTTAGGAATAGATTGAAATCTAGCACAGACACACACACACTATGCATGATATCAGGACGACTAGATGTTAAGTATAGGAGTGATCCAATCATACCTCTATACATGGTCTGATTAATCACTTTACCTTTTTCATCATTATGTAGATAACAGTTTGTAGTCGTTAGAGTTGTGGATTCCTTACAATTTTCCATTGAGTATTTCTTTAACAATTCAGCACAATACTTGGATTCATGTATGAAGAATCCATTATTTGCTTGTTTTACTTGTAAACCAAGAAAAAAGGTAAGCTCTCCCATCATGGACATTTTAAACTCTTGTTGCATGTCAATTGAGAATTCTTTGCACAAAACAAAATTAGTAGACCCAAATATTATGTCATCCACATATATTTGTACAAATAATAAATTCTTACCAGCTTTCTTAATGAATAAGGTTGAGTCAACCTTACCTCTGTTGAAGTTGCTTTTGATAAGAAATTGACTTAACCTTTCATACCAAGATTTGGGAGCTTGTTTCAATTCATAGAGTGTTTTCTTCAATTTGAATATATGATTTGGAAATTCAAAGTCAGTGAATCCAGGAGGTTGTTCAACATATACTTCTTTGATAAAGCCATTTAGAAAGGCACGTTTAACATCCATTTGATATAGTTTGAAGTTTAATGTTTATGTTATATCTAGCTTTGATTGCTTCCAATCTAGTTACTGGTGCAAAGGTTTCATCGTAATCAATCCCTTCTTCTTAACTATAACCTTTAGCCACCAACCTAGCATTGTTCCTTACAACACATCCAGTATCATCTAGCTTGTTCTTGAACACTCATTTAGTTCCTACAACTTATTGAGATGAACTTCTTGGAACCAATTCTCAAACATCATTCCTTTTGAACTAATTTAATTCATCATGCATTGCCAGAAACCAATATTCATCTTTAAGTGCTTCTTCTACATATTTTGGTTCTTCTTGGGATACAAATGCTACGTTCATGCAAAACTGAGTAGATTGTCTTCTAGTTTTCACTCCAGTTGATACATCTCCAATTATATTTTCAAAAGATAATCCTCTTGGAGAATTCCATTCTCTTAGTAGTTCCTCTCTTTGTTGATGCTTAACTTCTTGAATAGCAAATGGTTCTTTTGTTTCTTCTTCAATAACATCAAGATCTATCTTACCTATTCCAATAATTTTACCTTTATTATTATCTCCATATGTAACATATCCTTTTGCATTTAGAGTGATATGTTTGAATTTCTTTAAATCCCTTGTCATATGTCTGGAGCATCCACTATCCAAATACCACATTAAATTTTTGGTGCCCAAATTTTCCTGCAAAACATATTAGAAAGATTATTTAGGTACCCAATCAAATTTGGGTCCTCTGATATTAGTTACATGCAATACATCTTTAGGTAGTCACTTGTATTTTCCTCTTGGAACACCATAATTTTTAAAATAACAAGTTTTAGAAGTATGACCGATCTTAGAACAATAGAAGCATGTTACAAATGGTGATTTGCTTAAATTTAGAAAATTTCTGGACCTATCTAATCAATTATATCCAATCCTTTGTCCGTTTAAAGTGCATCTTTGAAAATTCAATACGAGCATTTAAGTTAGTTTTTCCTCGTGTAAATTTTGAAAGTGTTTTGGTAAGATACTTAATTCTTTTCAAATTATTCTTACATATATCACATTTATTCACAAATTTCTTATTACTATTTTCTAAGTTTTCTAATTCTATTTTTAGATTTTCATTCTCATTCTCAAGTTCTTTTAACCTATAAAAAGCCATCTATTTTTACCTTTAAACCTATTATTAGAATAGGCTAATCTTTTAGCTTCATCATGCATTTCATTAATAACATCTAGCAATTAATAATAATTATTTTTATCATTAGATGCAGTGGTACATACACTGAATTTACTTGATGTCTCTGTATTCGTCATTAAGCAAATATTTGCTTCTTCATTTGAGTTTCTGCTTGACTCACTAGAAGTGCTTGAGGCATTATCTTCCCAAGCAATGTATGCCTTATTCTTTTTTGAATTCTTGGTTTCCTTTCTTTCTTCCAGTTTCTGCTTTATCTTGAAGATTGCACAATCTGGCTTGATCTGTCCAGGTTTTTCACATTCATAGAATGTAGGGATATTTCCTTGTTCCTGTTTCTTGAAAGGTTTGACAGAAATTTTGTTAACAAATTTATTTTTGTATTTCAAAAATTTTGAAAACCTTTTTACCAGTAGATTCAAGTTTTCTCTGTCAGAATCCTCTTCTTCATTTCCTTGCATGAGATCACTCTTTTTTCCAGTAGTTTTCAGTGCAACACTGTTTCTTCTTTTAGTTTCTTCTTCTTTGAGTCTTCCCAGTTCCAACTCATGTTCCCTTAATTTTCCAAACAATGTAGTCATATTTATCGTTGTGAGATCTCTTGATTCTGAAATAGCAGTTACCTTAGGTTGCCAACTTCTTCCTAAACTCTTTAGAATCTTGATATTCAATTCTTCTTTATCAAAGATCTTCCCAAGAGCCATCAAATGATTTAGAATATGATTAAATCTTTTATGAACATCATATATGTTTTCTCCAGTCTTCATTCTGAACATTTCATATTCTTGAATGAGAGTATTCTTTCTTCCTCTCTTTACCTCTTCAGTTCCTTCATGGGTGACTTCAAGAACACTCCACATTTCTTTGGTTGTTTCACACACAGAGATTCTATAGAATTCATCAAGTGTTAGTGCAGAAGAAATAATATTCTTAGCTCTAACATCATAGTGAGCTTTTTTATTTTCATCAGGAGTCCATTCATTAAAATCTTTAACAATTATCATACCATCTTTATCCTTGGTTGGTTGAAAAGGTCCATTAATAACAACACCCTTATCAACAGATTCAAGAAAAATTTTCATTCTTATTTTCCAAAATGGATAATTTTCACCAGAAAACAAAGGAGGTTTGTTTATAGATGCCCCTTCAGCAAAAGTTTGAGAAATGTTAGTCATTCTTTTTGGATCAAAATCAATTAACTTTTGATAACCCAACTCTGATATCAATTGTTAATAAAATGTTAATGACAGAACTTTCCCAAGAGGGGGGTGAATTAGGTTTTCAAAAAATCTTTTGAATTTCTAATCAATTATTAGAAAACTTTCTCTGATAATCAATTACAAAAGAAATATCGCAGTTTTCAGAAAACAAGATAGGGAGAAGAAGAAAAGACTCACAAATTTTATACTAGTTCAATTATTCTTGAATCTACATCCAGTTTTAACCAAACAACCTTAACTTGAAGTTTTTCACATTAAAACATATTACAATCTAATCAAATGATCTTGATTTACAACAGCCTCTAATCAAGATCACAACACTTCAAAATATTCTACTTCACAATTTTCAAGTTACACTGATGTAGTTAGCCTCACATACATCAAAACTTAAAAACAAGATACAAAAGAAAGATATGAAACAAATTCACCTTGGATTTACAAAATTATGCACCTTATAGTCAAACAACCTTTCTTTGAAATTGATCTTTAAAATCTTTTGCAGAATTATGTTCTTTCCTTGATACCCAAAACGTTCTTTCTAATTGCTTTTATTGGTATTTGAAAGTTGATGCTGATAAAGGAAAGTTTGCATCCTTATATAGAAAGAAAATTGTTGTAATTGTCACAGATAATTGATTAGCAGATTTATCTAATTGATTATTTGAGTGCAGTGACAATTTGAAAATAGCCGGATAATCGATTAAGTGCTTACATAATCGATTATTAGCGCGTTGTGTTAAAATAAAAATTTTGGCAAAGAATCGATTAAGCTTTCACATAATTGATTATTAGCGCGTCTTATGAAAACTTAATTTTAACTCATATAATCAATTAACCCTTTATCTAATTGATTATTAGCACATTATGTTAAAACAAAATTTTGGCAAATAATCAATTAGGTGACCACATAATTGATTATTAGCACGTCTTATGAAAACTTAATTTTAAGTCATATAATCGATTATTCTTTTATCTAATTGATTATTAGTGCATCAGTTTTAACATAATTGATTATTTTTACTTTCAAAGTTTAGATTGTTTTGATTTTATACAAACTAACTATACTAACTACCTATCTATCATTTGACATCATCAAAAAGATATTTTCCAAATATATTTCCTCTCCATCAACAAATTTTATAAAATTTTATGTGTTAATAATATTTATTTTATTAAAATTGCTAGTAACTATATTGAAAAATAAGATTAAATTTGAATTAATTATGTTATTTACTAAACTATATATTAGAAAATAATATTCCACAATCATTTCAAAATAATTTATTTTCCGTTAGTTAAAAACTAGAGAAATAAAAATATTAATATTGATAAAGTAGAAATTTAAAGGTAAATTATCTCAAACTTTATATATAAAATATAAGTTTTCAATTATGTATTTAATATTTAAGTTTGATCAATTAATACAAATTAATGTTTAATTGTTCAATAAGTATAAAAAAATATTTAATAAAATCATTCGACTACAAATTATAATTATTAATTTAAAATAATAAAAAACATCTAGTTACTTATCTAGTTTTAATAGTTTTATAAGTTTTAATTTTAAATTTATATTTGAAGTTTATCTATTTTAGTATTTATATAAGATTATTGGTATTTCTTTTAACTATTATGAGTTTAAACACAAATACTAAAAGAGATTAAAAATGTGTGATATACAGTGTGTTTAAATAGATTAAAGTAGTATGAAACAATATTAAAATGAATGACTTTTAAGTATCATCTAGAAGCTAAAATTCATTGTTTTTGCAAATTACTTAAGAGGGCTTGATATACTTGATATTTTAACATTTTATGAAGTATAATGTTATCAAGAAAGAATTTCTAGAGGTCTAATATTTATTTTTAAACAAATTCTGTTAACCATTTGATGGTGAACAATCCCTATTTTCTACCAATAATATTAATATTATGTATATATATATATAACTATTTAAAAAATATAAATTACACTCCAATATTTTACTTAAAAACATGAAATATTTCAGTAATAAATATCCCATTATTTTATTGACCTTTTAATTTAATTTAATTATTATTTTTAGTATCAATTTGATTTCGTTTTTTTTTTCTTTAAAGGAAGTCAATGTATATGTCAGAACATAATTTTTATGTTTTAAGGAAGAATTTGTTGATTATATTTAATGGATCTCTCTTTCCAATGGTTTTTGTTTCGTTGCTTAAACTTACAATTTATTTTAAAAATTATCAAATTGACAAACAATTTATTGATCAATTGCTAATTAGTTTAACAAGCCACATAATTGAAAGTGATGAAGATCTTATTGAATTACTTTGGCAAAGATCTTGTTGATTTGATGAAGACAAAAATGAAGTCAAAGACAACTTTGTAGCAGTCAAAAGTCACTTAGATAAAAGAGTAGAGGGATTAGTGTGTCTGCAGCTCTGCTTAGGTATAATCATTTTTATCTTTCTCGCTCCATGAGGTTTCTTCATTTAAAAGATTTTGTAAATGCCTCTAAAAAATGTTTAAACGGTTAAAAACAAAGTATTTTGATAAAAGTTTTCTTAACCAACTATTTTAACTAATAGCATATAAACTTTATCAACTAAAATGTTCTTAACACTTTTGTAACAGGTTTTTAAGCGATATAATTTTGAAATAACCGATTGTTTTCATTAAAGGAAGTTTTGAAAACCTTACGTCGATATTTTAAGCGATACAGTTTCGAAATAACCGATTAAAATCACTTAAAATGTTCAGAGAAGTGTTACGGCAGTATTTTAATCGATATAACTTCGAAATAATCGATTAAAACCACTTGAGTACTTGTTTGATCGATCAGAATGAGCATATGACCGATCAGAACCGGATATGATCGATCAAATTGAGTTATGACCGATCAGAATTATTTTAATCGATTAAATTGCATTTCAACCGATTAAAAGAACTTAAGAGAATTTCTACACAGCGTTTTAATCGATTAAAACATATTTTTATTAGTTAAAATCATTTAGAAAAGTGTATAAGAATGTTTTGCAGTATTTTAATCGATTGAAAGTCGAAACAATCGATTAAAACAGATTGGAAGATTTTTTACAAAGGGTTTTAATTGATATAAACGTTGTCGTATCAGTTAAAACAAATCTGGAAAATAATCAAGAACGTTTTAATAGATTAAGAGAAGTTTTAACAGATTAAAACAAGACTTTTAACAGATTAAAAGATTATTTTAACAGATTAATTAAACCAGCAGATTTGAAAATCTTCTATATAAACAGAGTTGTTTAACTTTTTAAGACACATCTTTTAGCAATCAATCAAGCAATCAAAAGTGCTACTTTCAAGAGAGAATCACGCTAGTTTTTGTGAAGCTCATTAAAGTTCTTTCTTGAGGCAAATTGCATTCTTTTGGAGAAGAAACACATACTGCAGAACTGCATAAAACTGGTTTGAGCATTCTAAGTTTCTTCGTTTGTTTCTTTACTTTCTTTTATCGTATTGTGGGTGCCTGGAATTGTGGGCACTCTGGTTTTCAGTAGCTGGAATTTGGCTGCAGGATTGGTCAAGAACTGGAATTTGGTTCTTGGTGAAAGGTTAGGTGCAGGAACTGGAATTGTGGTTCTTGTGGTAGATTGAGTGTGAGATTAAGGTTGTAATCTGTAAAACATTCAATCTAGTGGAACCCAGCTAGAATTTGGCTGGAGACTGGACGTAGCCCTGGGATTGGGTGAACTAGTATAAACCCTGGTCATATCTTTCTAAACCTTTCTCTTCTTTAATTCTGTGACTGCATTTATTTTTTGATTGCTTGTTGTGTAATTCAAGAAGTGGTCAGATTTCTTAATCTTTGAAATAGATAATCTGTTAATTGCGAAAATCTTTCAAAGATCAATTCACCCCCCCCCCCCTCTTGATCTCAGCCTACATTACTAACAATTGGTATCAAGAACAAGGTTCTTGAGAATTATTCAAGTCTGTCGATCCATGGCTGGAAATAAATTTTCTGAGGGTGCTTGTATTGATAGACCTCCACTGTTTTGTGGAACAGATTATCCATTTTGGAAGATTAGGATGAAGATCTTTATTGAATCTGTTGGTATAAATGTTTGGAATATCGTTGAACAAGAAACTGATGTTTTTAACAAAGATTGGTCTAGCTTAAATGATTGTGAAAAGAAATTAATCCAAGATGATTGTATTGCCAAAAATATCATCATATCTGCACTTAACAGAAACAATTTTTTCAGGATAGCACATTGTCAAACTGCTGCACAAATGTGGAAGATCCTTGAAATGACCTATGAAGAAACAACAGAGAAATGCTTAATGGTCAACTCGGATTCGCCAATAACCAGTGTAAGTTCTGACTCAACAACTACTATGAATTATAGTTCATTACAAGATGCTTTTTATGAAATGCATGCAGTAGCTAAAAGATTAGAAACTGAAAACAAAAGATTAAAAAACATGAATAGTTTATTAGAAAACAAGATTACTATTCTTGAAAAGAAAATAGTTGATGAAGAAACCAAGAATGAAAATTTGGAAATAGGTAATAACTCTGATCTGCATGTGTAATGTTAAAGATTGCAAAAACTGTCCTGAGTTACAAGAGAAAGTAACATACTTAATAAAAACTGCATCTAAACTTGCACAAGGAAAAACTAGTCTTGATATGATACTTGATTCTCAAAAATTAGTTATTGATCGTGGTGGAATAGGTTTTACACCTTCTATTGGAAAGAAAACTAGAGCATTTAAAAACTATTTTGCTTATAATAAATCTATGTCATCTCCATTTATTAGATGTTTTTACTGCATGAAAAAAGGGCATTCTGTGAAGTATTGTAGAATTAAGAAATATGTTATTCCTAAAGGTAGAATGAAGTGGATACCCAAAAATTCATTTCAAATAACATGATTGGACCCTGTAATTAAAAAAGGGTACCAGAAACATGCTAAATCTGTTTTGCATGAACAAAATCTGGAAGTCCCTTGGTATTCAATACAGCAGAATTGGTTCTGGTTTGGTAAACTGAATGTTTTAACTGATATAAAACAGTTTTAATCGGTTAAAATTACTTACAAAGATTACCAGAAAATCTGTCAATACAGTTTTAATCGATTGAAATACGAATTAATCGATTAAAATTCTGTCAGGAATTTTAGTTTAGCTGTTTTAATCGATTAAAAGGGATTTATATCAGTTAAAACAACTAAAGGTCAAATTTAATCGATTCTTCTTCGTTTTAATCGATTAAAATTGTGTTATCATTTTCTAAATTTCTTCCAGCACAGAAACAATCGATTCTTTACTGTTGCATTTTCAAACCTAATATTAAAGATCAAATTAATAGGTTAATTTGTTGATTAATCGATTAATCTGTTCCTGAAAATCATTTTTACAACATCCAATTGGAAATTGGTCGACAAATCGAGTCAAAAATTCAAGTTTTGTGTTAATCAAAATCTGCATAGTACATTTATTGCATCTGTTGACCAAGTCAAAAATTTATCAAAAGAACAAAATAGTTGATGTACCCATCGTCCAGAAACTTGTATTATAATAAAAAAATTATATTTTTATTAATTAGGTGGGTCGTGGACTGATCCGTCCCAGTCCCATGGACTAGCCTGATGGGTTAACAAGCATTTCCAATGGGAGTTGCTACCAAGAGTTATTTAGGAATAAAAATGAATATTTTATTGTGAATATCACGTCTGAATTGCTCAAAAGTGGAGAAAGTTGTTTTGATAAATAATTCTGATCATGTTTTAAGCAACTCAACTGTGAGACCAATAATAAAATATTTAATTTTATTCTTAAATAACTCTAATTAAAAATTCTCTTTAAAAATATATTTAGTGGAACGGATAAGAGCAGACTGACGGACTAAAAATATTAACTCGTCCATCATATTACAGCGAACTGACCTGTCAATCCGTTAGATCTTACCCATTTACCATCCTAATTAAAATATATGTTAAAACATAAAAATCAACGTTAAATCTCACTTAGCTTTAGTATTGTGTTGATCATATAACGATGTTATTGGTTAAATCCATTCTACTTTATTGAAAAAGAAGTGGGTCCAGTGTCAAAACATATTAGTGTCAATTATATAATAATTCATATTATTTTATTTTTTAAAATAAAAGTGAGAGTGTGAACCTATTACTATGTTATTTGTCATCCAATTACTAATTATATTGATAACATAAATAACATCTATTTTTATTTTTGAAAAAATTATAATAATAATTAAGTTAAATAAAATTGATTAATGATTTGAATATATCGATATTAATGATAGCTATTTTGAAATATATTGAATCAAATTCTACGGAAAAAAATATAGGATATTTTTATTCTTAGAAAAAAATATTGACATACATCTTAAGATTAAGACTAGAATCTTAGAATTTTTTTAATCTTTAATTTTGGAGTGAGAATTTATGTTTTATCAACTTATAAATCTTATTAAAAATAATTTACATATATCATTTTTAAATTAACACATATTATAAAGACATAATTGTGGATTAGAATTTCAAAATAATAATTTTAATGTATTAATGATCATAACAATATTATTGCAATAACAAATTATGAATATTATAATAATAATGACGAAACTGAGTACTCCCGTTCGTTAACTTATTACTAGCGTTGGACTTCATATAATCATATGTCAACAATATCAAATTTGTATAGCTATTTTTCACTGATGTAAAGACAAGTTTATCATTGAATAATAATGGATCTTGAAATTGATTTTAATTTGGTCAAATTTATAAATAACAATTGAATATAAAAAAGTAAAAAAAATATGAAAAGGTAAAAGATTAACATTATAAATATTCAAACATATATAAATTACAAAATTTTAGAGAACTAGCAGAATATAATCTCATGAAGTATTTATGAAATATATCTTTATATGGGATGGGGAGAGAAGTTTATTATGCTGATCCTAAAGAGACATTTGTGAAGATCAAGGTTTTACAGAAGTTACATTTGGGTTTGTTATTGAATTTTGTAAGCAACAAACTTCATAATATATATATATATATGGATGGTGCTCTATCTATTATCATCTTTAAGCATACACTTATTTAATTTTAATAACAAATCAAAAAGATAGATCTTACATGAATGTTAAGATAATAATAACTTGTTAATACACATAAAAAATTAAAAAAATAGATATATGTCAGCAAAAATATATATTACGATTTAATATTTCACTACAAAAAAAATTAGTATACTATACAAAATTTTTTAATAATTATATTAACAAATTTGAAACTATTTTAATTAAATTGATTTAATAGAATGTAACTATTAAATGAGATCAATGAATACAATAATTAACAGATTTTTGGGCCGCAGGGTAGCACCGTCTTTTCAAAAGAAAATATTACTTCTATATTTATAATTTTATAGATATTTAAATTGTATGACAGTTTCAATAAAATATTATATATATGAGTTAATTTAATTTTTCTTATAAATATTAAAAAAAATATTTAATAAAAAAGTTTAAAAGAATAAGTTTTATGTTTTCTCGATTTTTATATTTATTTTTCATGTTTTGAATGCTTAATAATTATAATTATGGATTGATATATTATTTTGATCCGAAGATTATTGATGGTTGCTAATAAGAAAGAGTATTAGCAAAGTTAATCGCATATATTAGTACTATTATTGTTAACATAGTGAAGGCCATGAGAATGAAGAAGGGAGAAACTTTACTTTTTAAATTAATCGCCATTGTTGAACATGTTACCTTGCCCTTGCTCCAAATACAATAAATAGCTGGCGTAGATAGAAGTTAACATCAAATCACGTATAGATTCATTTAATTGGTGATGGTGATGCTGCTTTGACATGGTCTAAATATGACATTGCATGATTGAGATGAAAAATTAGGAAGCCAACGTGAGAAGAAAAAGATACGAATCGGAGTTCACCACTAACCGCACCTACCTACCATAACTGGGCCTGTCTCGTTAAGTTTGTTGCGTTCATTGTAGGAGCCCACAACACCAATATAAAAAGGCTATTTTTAAATCTTCTTATGGTGGGCCTGGGCCCGTTCCAGGGAACCTTCTGCTGGCTGCCATGTTTCAATGATGACGAAATGCCCTTGTCTTTTTCTAAGAGGTTTTTGCCACGTGTCGGTCTCACAAGAGTTTCGTGGAATACAAATTACCCACTCCCCAAACGCAGCTGTCTTGTGGGGCCCAGACTCCGACAAGATGTTGAATGTGGCGTGATATTGTAGATGCTAAGCCCATTTCCCACTTCCCATCCACATCTTTTATTTCATCTCCAATCTTTTATTTTCAAACTCCTTGATTTATTAATATTTTATATTTACTACAAGTGTTAATTTCACAAGCATTTGATCATCATTTGATATGAGTTCCCAACTTCAAGGGACACCCCCAAAATACTTCATTTTATTATTACTATTATTTTAACTATGAACATCTCAAACATGATACTTCAAAC
Source organism: Sphenostylis stenocarpa (assembly GCA_963425845.1). NCBI lineage: Eukaryota > Viridiplantae > Streptophyta > Magnoliopsida > Fabales > Fabaceae > Sphenostylis > Sphenostylis stenocarpa. Next base: position 55,320,292 of record OY731406.1, read on the forward strand.
TTGGTGATTTTAATATATCCATTAGACTTAAAGGTGATACTATGTTGATTGAACGATATAACTGAATTTAAATCTTTTAAGGAAGATATGATATTAAAATCTTATGAACCAAAATAATAAACTTAGAGAATAAATTTTGATATAAATGATCAGATATTATCTAAAGAGTAAATTATAATAACACTTTCTAATATGTTTTTAAATTATAGTTACGTTTTCTTTTTCTTTTTCTTTTCTTTTTTTCACTATTTCAGTGATGTTCCTTACTAAAGTTTATTAAGAATTATAAATGTGATATTTTAAAAACTTAATAGAAAATGTGTAATGTAAAAAAGGTGATAATATAATACTTTTGAAAAAAAGTGTAAACTAATTAGAATCTTTATGTAGTTTGAGAAAACTTTAAAAGATTTAAATTCAAATTAGTTAAAAGTGAACAATTTTTTAAAACTGATATCGTAGTGATCCAAAAGATTTATTCATATGAATAAGTAAAATCGTTCAAAACGAAAGGTTTTAGTCATTTGACAATGAAAAACATTTTAAAAATAAAGAGAGTTCAATTTATATACTATTCATTGGCAGGTTTAAAGAACTCCAATCCCAGTATAATCTAGCAAAAAAAATAAAAAATAAACATAGATAAAATATATGACTAAATTAATCTCAAATGTGTCTTTTATATGAAAATATGTGAAATTAGATTTTAGGATAAACTAAATAAGCACAATTGGGAAAACATTTTGAGAAGAAGGTGGATTAGATTGTTAATTTTTTAAAAATACATTACAATATATCAAATATTTTGGGATTGAGAAAATTTTGATGTTAGCTACGTAGAAAAAAGAGTATAATATGCAATGTATGATTAGACCCCATAAAAATCATCACGCATAGATTAAACATATGGGTTAAAAAACTGTGCACCCAAAGATTTTTTAATGTTTCATTTTCAGCCGCACAGCCATTAGATACTACTAACACGTTCCTAGACAATTTCTATGAAGCGCTTAGATAAGGTATTTTTAACTTTTAAAAAATGATTTAATTTTTCAAATCATTTATTTTGATAAAATAATTTAAATATATTGATTTTTTATAAAATATTTTAATTATTATTAAATATAAAATTTATCATTATTAAATTAAGAATTAGGTCTAATTTATAATACTTGAATTTTATCCACACTTATGAGATGAGATCCCGATGGACAATGACATACTACATTCAATCAAGTGAGATCATGATAGACTAGATTTACAAGGTCATACTTGATTAAAATAAATATATTATGTCAAAAAAATTGAGTTAAGTTATGTTAGACTAGCTAGTTAAGATGAGTCAGGTCATGTTGAATTGTGTTGGAATGAGTAAGGTTGAATCAACACTAATCGGATCATGTCAAATCGAGTTAGGTCCAAATGAGTCATAAGTGAATAAGAAAAATTAATATTAGATAAGTTGAAGGTATTGGGTTAAGAAGACTAAAATAAATATAGTTAAGATAAGTTGAATCAAGGTGGATTAACCTACTTTGTGTAGTTTGGTCAAACTTGATCGGATTAAGTTAGGATAAGTCAGGTTGAGATGAATTGAACTGGATCAATATAAGTTGGGTCAAACCAATACAAGATTAACCAGATTGAGAGTGGTTAGATTGAGATGATTTCTTAATGGTAAAAACGTGTTAGGTTAGATTGAAATTAAAATAGGTTTGACCCATGTTAAGCTATGCTTATCTAGATCAAGTTGGATTAATACATGTTGAAACAAGTCAAAATAAATAAAAAATATCTCAAGATTGAATCAAAGAAAAAATATAAAGAGAAGAGATATAAATTAAAAAAAAATATTGAAGAATTTTAAATTTTTATTTTATTTTATATAAAATTTAAAATTATCTTATTTTAACTAATTAAAATACTCTTATCAATCCCTATAAACGTAATTACTTTTCAAATTTTGTTTCCAAATAATTAATTTTATTAATGAAACATTTCGAATACTATATTAAAATCAATTAATTTTCATAAAATTTTATCCGAATACAATGTTAAATTTTTTTCACAAATTTAAAAGATTTTTTCAATCACACCTCCAACAAAATAACCTTTTCTTAAAACCTTTTAAGCCACACTCATGATTCTACAAAGAACGAAGCCATAATCACCTTAATGTGATATGTTTACAAAATGAAGCAAAATATAATATTCTTGAACCAAGATGAAAACAACATAAGACTGGAGAGTAAATTTTATAACTTCTAGAAAATTTTAATATATTCAATTTATGGTTTAATTTTTCGTATATTTTGTTTATACGATACCATTCAATTTAGTAAAAAGATTTTTTATTCAAAATATTTCAATTATCTCTAAATATAAATATTATTATTACCTAATACTAATGACATCAATCCATAAACAATTTTTACAAATATTACAAGAAATAATCATTACAAAGTCCAATCGAAAAAATATGGTTGACATCCAATAAAAAATAGTTCCACCAACATTAATATAAAAACTGTAACTAATATTAATCGATAAATAATTCAAATTTAAATTAACGTATAAATAATCTTAATAATGTGAACTAGAAAATAACTCTTATCGACGAATACGAAGAGAGAATACGACAAAAAAAAAAAAGTTTGACAAATTTCAAATTCTTGTTTTTAATATAAAATTTTTATTTTTATAATTTTAAGTAAGCAAATTATTATCATAAATTCGTACCTTTTTTTAAAATTTCTATCCAAACAATATATTTTATTATAAAATATTTTAAAATCTTTATTAAATAATTCCTTTTATAAATTTCTCATCCAAATATATGAAAAATTGTAAATATTTTAAAATCTTATTAATAATTTTGTTTAAGTATTTTAAAATCTTACAATAATTTAGGTTTTAATTATTCTTACTTAGTTTAACTATTTGAATCTATTAAGATCTCATAATTTTAAATATGGTGACAATAGGTGAAAAATTAATGTCATGAACATATTTAATTAAAAAGGTTGTTCAACGATTAATTATGAATCATATCTAAAAGACAAAAATTTGAAGATAACACTTTATACTCAAGATGCATATGGAGAGAGAGGGTGAGAGTGATTCCTATTGGTTCGAAGATGCGATATTCAAAAGGGGCTAGAATTGTCTCAAGTGATGGTTAAGAATGGTGGACGATAGAATCTTTAAGGAGAGTAATACGCGGGATGTGATAGATGTGGAAAGAGTATACATGTTGACCTAAGATTAAATTTAGAATCAATTTGTTCACTTTAGCATTAGTAGTATAAAAAATATAAATTCAAAATAATTTTACGGAAAATTAAATAGAATTCATATAAAAAGTTAACCATTTTTTAATAATATTTAAATTTTTTTACCTAGGGTCTATTTGATATTTAACCTAGATAAAATAATTAGACTTTTTGTCTTAAATGATATAAAAAAATCATTAATTATGGAAATAGAGTTTTACCCATCTTATTTACCCAAAATAAACTTGTTTATTGTACATAGGTGAAAATTTATTTCTTAGAACTGTGTAATTTTTTTTAACGGCTTATATTTATGACTTTTAAATATATATATATATATATATATATAATATAATATAAGTAAATATTGTTATATTTATATATGATAATAATTTAATCATTATATATTAATATATTTTAAATATTTATATGCTTAGGTTTAAATATATATATATATATATATATATATATATATTTATAAATATAAAAATATTAACATAGGTTAATATATAAAATTATAAATATCTACACAATTATATTTATATATATTCATCAAATTATATATATATATATATATATATATATATATTTATATAAATATAAAAATTTAAAAATATTAACCTATGTTAATATATAAAATTATAAATATCTACACAATTATATTTATATATACTCATCAAATTATATATATATATATATATATATATATATTTATAAATATATTAATATATTAAAATTTAAATATATAAATATATCAAATACAATTATATCAATATATAAATAATTAGAATATATAAATATACAATTATTAAATAAATGTTACTATTTATAAATATATTTACATATATAAATATTTAATTATCTAAATATATAAAAATATATAATTATATAATTATATAAATATATTCATATATTAATATTTAACTATATAATATTATAAATATATATAAACATATAAATATTTAAAATATATAAATATAATAATTTTTAATTACATCAGTATATAAATATGTATATATATATATATATATATATATATATTTACATATAAACATATAAATATTTAAAATATATTAATATATAATAATTAAATTATTATCATATATAAAAATAATGATATTTACTTATATCATATATATATAAATATACGTATATATATATATATATATATATATATATATATATATATATATATATATATATATATATATATATAAGTCATAAATATAAGCTAGTGGGACAAAAAAATGGAATCTATCATTGATTACTAACCCACCTTTATTAATTTATATATTACATCATTTGATTCAATAACCAAAATCACTTTTATCATTATAGTAAAAATTTCTATAATTTATTACTAACCCACTGTTATTCATTTATTTATGAAAATCATAGTTAATAAATCACATTCCGTACCTTAAATATTATCATGTTGATTCAAAATTTCTTATCAATCCATCAAAATAAAATTAAACTTGGGTTAAGTTAAGATCTGAAAATATCAATGTCATTATTCTATAATCGATTAGAGGTACTTTAGTCACAAATTGAAGGTTAATTTTATACGTGTGGTGGGTGATTTTATAAGAATTTTGATCGTACTTTTGAACAGAATAAACACTACTTTTACAAATTTTAAATCAACGTACTTCTAATTGAATTTTTTTCACTTTGCACGGGAATAGTGAAACGAAATAGAAAACAATAAATCATGTATAGGTATACAAATGTATAAAACACTAATACGAATGGAAACGTGGTCAAAAGAGATGTTCGGAACGACGCGATGATTTTGACTTCGATTCGTGTTTTAAAAGTGTGATATAACGCTTTTAAATTGTTTAATAACCAGGTTAAATCTAAAAGCAAAGTTTTTAAAAAAAAGTTCTGAAGTTACCACCAATATTTTATCCAGAAATATTGGAAAAGAAAGAAAAAGAACACATTGATTTAAAAAAACAAACTTTGGCCGTTATAACCAGAGTTGAGTAAGAGAGTTAGTTAAGTATTAACCTCTTTATGACGTCCTTTCAGGTTTCCTATGATAGATAATTTATTTTATAAATAAAAGCTCTAAAATTACATTTTTATCCTTTTATTTATTTACAGAATTCAAAATATTGACTAGCTGACCTAACCGCTAATCCACGTACAGATGTAATGTGAGAGTTTGAAGTATGAAGTTGTGAGGGAGTGAGGTGAGAGCTTGAGGTTATGAGGGTCATTAGAGCGTGAGGTTACGAGGGTCATTAGAGCGTGAATGGTGAGAGAGTGATAATGACTTTATTTGAGTTCGGTTCATCCGTATTTTTTCAACCTAAAGTTACAAAATCTTCTAAATATTTTATTTTTGTTATTTTATTTGTTTTGCTTGATGTTTGACAAAATTTTATATCTGTGCTCCTTTAATTTTATAAATGACAAAATCTTGTAAATATTTTATTTTTATTTTTCTTGTGTTGAGCCTTGGCAAAACTTGTTATCTGTGCTCTTAAGTATATATATATATATATATATATATATATATATATATATATATATATATATATATATATATCATAGATTATTGATTAAATTTATTATAACATTTAAATATGTAATTTATAATTATTTAACTTTTTATTTTATTCATTTGTAAATGTCATTTTTATTTATAAATATCATGTTATGTTAACGTGGTATTCTTTTATGATGGAAATGATATTACATTGACCTCCTGATAATTAAATTTACATAGGATTCAGAGAAAATAAATCAGTGGATAATATAATTGTCACATGGTTAATTTTATATTTAAATTTAAATTTTAAATATTAATTTAAAATATATATATATATATATATATATATATATTACATTATATAAGATTAATTTTTTTATATTTCACATTTTTTATTTTTTTCTATTATTTACTTTTTTGTTTTTTTTTAATTTTTTAATGGAATTTATTATATTATTATCTTTCTTGTAACTTTCTTTCACAATTCCTTATTCTTTAATCATTATATTTTTCAATTTCTTCCATCAATTTAATAAATATAAAGTTAACTTTCTTTTCCTTTTATTTTTTTTAATATTTTACATCAATCTTAATAATATCTAATATTATTTTTATTTTTTAATTTATCTTTATTAAATTTTATTATATCATATTTTTTAAATTTTATTATTTATATATATTAATTATCAAAATTTATCTTATTAAAAAGAATTAATAATTAAAATTTTTATTAGGATAAAAAAATTAATAATTAATTTTTTATTATTTTATACTAATTAAATAAAATTAATTTATTAAATAATTTCTTATAAATTATATATTTTATATTATTATGACAACTTACAAAATAATAAATTTATACATATAATAATAAAAAAGTTTGAGTACAACATTAAAATAATAATATAATAAGTATTTGATATTCATACAAAATAATTAAATATTTTATATATATATATATATATATATATATATATTTTAATATAAATATAATAAATTAAAATATGTATTTAATTAATAATAATTAAAAAATTATAAATATCTATATATAAAAATAATACATAAAATATTAAAAATAATTTATTAAAATATAATTATTTTTTATAAATAATGTAGAACGGATGAGTTGGACGAAAAAACTCAAAATTTAATAGAAATGAAATAAAATAAAGATGAATACTTATTTTCTAAGCTTAAAAAAAATAAAAATAAAGAAAAAAATAATTAAAATGGTTGTGTTTAGGACGGGGAAGACAACACCCATCCTACCTTATTACCATGGGCATGCCTGTGTATATATCATAAATTGTCCATTCATTTTAGTCTTACATTTAAATAAATAATTTTTAAATTTAAATTTTATTCATTTATAAATGTAATTTTTTATTTTTATAAATATAATGTTATCTTTTAATATAATGAGAATAGTATTATATTGATAATTTTGATAGAAGAGTAGACGAAGACATTATTACTACTAGAGTTAGTAGAGAAGAGTAATGACTATGATTAAAAAAAATGTCAATAAATAAATAAAAAAATTAGTTAAATTAACCTTAATGAAATATTTTGTTTTTACTATTTAGGAATATTTAGAATTAAACTAATTTAAAAATAAATTTATAAAAAACGATAAAAATTTAAAATAAATCAAAATTGTTTTTTCTTTAATTTTGGATTATTATTTTTTAACATTAATTGATTTATGCAATTTTTATTTGACAAGAACTAATAGAAAATCAAAATTATATTATATACTATTAAAATAAAAATATAAATTAACATTTTGTAATATGCTTTATTTAAAAGAAGAAAATAAAAAAAAGGAAGAGAGAGAAAACCAATTTCCCTTCTCTTTTGTAAAAAAAAAGAAGAAGAAAATCTCTCCTCCCTCTCCATAGCTCACCTCCACCTTCTCTCCTCTAGATGACTTTTTTCTTCCCCGACCACGAATCCGAGACTGTCGTTGTACTCACGGCGGAGAACAGCAGAAGACCCACCGATTAAAATTTTGTTTCGGTAAGTTTGAATTTTAGGGTTTTTGCGAGTTAAAATTTGGGGTTTTAAGAATTTAAGGAATTAATTGTGGAATTAAAGGTTTTCCTCTTACTCTATCACTCCCCAATTTCATGTTCTCGGGGCTAATTCCGTTTCTTGATTCAATTTCATTTTTAGGATTTTCCAAATTGGGGGAGAACGTACCTCTTAGGTGTTTAGGTGTTTCTAAGGCTTTGTTGGAGTTAGGTTGACGTGTAGCATCACCCACGGTAAAGCAGACTTCTTTGTTTTTTTTTTTTACTTGTGTTAAAACTTTAGGTTTTGTTAATCCTTGCATTGATGGTGAGTGGGGATTTTAGAATTGGAAATAAACCATGAACTTTAGTTGTTTTAGATATAAATTAAGAGTTGGTGCTGTTTTGATAAGCTAGTCGGATGATGCTTAAAACTAATTTAGTAGAGTATATGGTTGAATGAGTATAATAGCTGAATGAGTTTGGAATCCATATGGTCTTCTTAATTGAACTGTGATTGAAGATTTTAGAAAAAAAAAAGATTTGATTTTCCTTACTGGCTGTATTGTATTGATGAAAAGCTAAATAAAGTGAATAATGAGTATGCTTGTGATATATATATGTGTTGTATGTAATATGATATTGTGAGCACTTGTGCAAACCTTGTAGTGTAAACTATTTTGAAATAGATTGGCTGAAATATATATCTTTGTATCATTGAATTTCTAAAATGTATGGTTGGTCTGTGTTGGTTTGAAGGAGAAAGGATATATCGTTTTAAGTGAATTGTGATTGTATAGGAGTTGAGAATTTTAAATGTTGGGCTAGACATTGTGAACTGCATGATATTGGTTTGATTCTAGAAACCCTGAGTTATATTGGTTGTGTTCTGCTGAAATACTGCATCTGCATAATTTGACTCTGCAGGGTGTAATCGATTATAGTGATGTGGTAATCGATTACTAATGAGGGAATTAGAAATCCAATTTCTCTTTAGTAATCGATTACCATACCAGTTGTAATTGATTACACTGACAGTAGGTCACTCACAGTTGGTTTATTGATGTTCTGTTGCGTCCTTTGACTATTCTATGTTGAATATGAGTTAATAATGAATGTGAAGGGCACTAAGACATGATAATGTGAGAATACAGGCTGTAAGACCCAAAAAAAAACTATGATAGTTATTTAATGATAGACTTGATGTACTCTGTAAAATAGTGTATATGAAATTATGGATAGGCGTAATAGGGCATCCAGACTTCCAAGATGTTCCTAGTCATATAGACAAAGACATCTGTGGTGGGAAGTCAATGGAGACACAACATAGTATCAATCATATGCATGTGTTGCTCTGATGAGAGGTTGAAAAATAATATTATAGGCCTGGGGCCATGAAATTTTAAAGGTCTGGGACCCCAAATATTCCTCATCAGATGTCTGCCTTACTGGTATGAATTTCATATAGTTTTCCAGAAAACGTCAGTCTTGTTGTGTGTTGTGATTGTAAAATGCTAGACTCTCCGGTGAGTCTAGCTTTAGGATGTTTGTGAATGAATAAGTGTCGTTTGCAATGTTACACTGTTCTACATGTTTAATCAAATGGTCGCTTACCCTTGCTTTTGTTGTGTGCTTGATCTTTTGAGATCCTGCTATGATCGTGTTATACACGTGAACATATTCCAAATCTTCTGCAGGTAGTAGTAAGATCCAGTAATTTGAGAAATGGAGTAGAGACCTCTTAAATTTGAAGGAGTTATTTTAGGTTATGTAATTATGTGTAAAGCATTAGTGTAATTATGGCTTTTGAAGTGTGATGTTTTTCAATTATTCTAGATGACTGTAAATTGAACTATTATACCTCTCATAGATGAAAAAGTTATTTCCTTCCTTTAGTGAACATTTTAAGTAGAATTTGCGGGTTGTTACAAATTAGTATCAGAGCGGTAGTTTCTAGGAAACCTTAGGGTTATGGACCTGCTATACTGATTGCATGTAGACTTAAAATAGTTATAGTACATTATAGAATGATACTTTTTGCTTTCTTCTTATGTCTAGGATGACTCCTAGACCACCTCCTTAACCTCAACCTCAACACCAGTCTGAGGTGAGTCAAATATTAAGAGTCATTGAAGTAATCGCCGCTACCATGCAACAACAAGGAGTAGTAATGGCACAACAACACCAGGTTGCTATGCAAGAATTGCAAGCATCAAGGGAGACCACTACAGCGGCAATAGCAGCGACAACTTCTGACCCCACTCCAGCTTCCTCCTCCAGTCAGCCCAAGGGCAACTAATGTTGGCTGGCTTCTTGAAGCACGAGTCGGCTAAGTTTTCAGGAGATTCTACCCCAGATCAAGCATATATGTGGATGGAAGGGATAGAGAAGATCTTTGATGTTATGCAGTGTCCTGAGGATAAGAAGGTTACTTTTGTTGTATATTTTTTAGCAGGGGAGGCTGAATTTTGGTGGAAAGGGGCCAAGAGGTTGATGATTTCCAGAGACGAAACTATCAGTTGGGAAAGCTTTAGAGAGAAGTTCATGGGAAAGTATTTCCCACGCAGTGCACGATTTGCTAAGGAGGCAGAATTTCTAAAGCTAGAGCAGGGAGATCTATCAGTGCATGAGTATGCTACCAGATTTGAGCACCTGGCCAGATACTATTCTCAATCGAGCACTGAGACATGACTATCCAGCAAATTTGAGGAGGGTCTGAGACAGGAACTGAAGGAGTTTGTGGTGCCGATGTTTGTGGCCGACTTTCCTGTTTTGGTTGAGAGGGTTAAGACTATAGAGAGACTGATGGCTGGTAGAGTGGGGTCTTCTAGTAGAGATGAATCCCATCCTGGCAGTAGGAGGCCAAAGAGGAGGATCCCGTATGCCCACTCTTTTCCTAGGAGGGAATCGGCTCCTACTTCTCACCAATCAGGTGGGAGCAGCCAGTTTAGAGGGAAGAGCTCACCTTCCTTCCGGCATCAGCAGATCCGAGGTCCTACTAGATGCTACAAGTGTTAGAAGTCAGGGCATTCTGCCAGAGATTGTAGAGAGGATTTGTCAGTAGCTCCATCCGGGTGCTAGCAGACTAGAGGTCAGAGAAGGGAGATCAAATCAAGAGCAGTCAGCAGGGTCTTCACCATCAAGGGAGCAGAAGCCGAGAAGTCCAGTGACCTAGTCAAAGGTTTGTGTTTCCTCTTTGGTAGCAGATTGAAAGTTTTGTATGATTCGAGAGCGATACACTTCTTTGTGTCACTTGATTGTGTTGAGAGGCTGAGTTTGCCTGTTAGGGACCTTACCTGTGAGTGAGTTGTTTGTGTCTACACCAACGACTGATCTGGTGGTTGCATCCAAAGCTTGTTGTGGTGCCTCTTAGTGGTAGAAGGTCGCAGATTCAGAGTGAATTTGATCTCCTTGCCCCTCAAAGACCTAGATGTGATCCTAGGTATGAACTGGCTAGTCCAGAACAAGGTTTTGATTGACTGTGGGTAGAAGAGACTGTTGTTTCCCGAGTCGGAGGAGTTTGAGATGTTGTCCATCTCCCAAGCTTTGAAGGAGATCTAAGAGGGTGCCCAGTGTTATGCTATCCTAACTCATATGGAATAGTCAAGAGAAGATGTTGGATCAGAAGTCCCAGTAGTGAATGAATACGCTGATGTATTCCTAGATGAAGTGTCGGGGTTGCCTCCTAGGAGGGAGGTTGAGTTCTCCATAGACCTTATACTTGGAGCAGGACCAGTGTCTATGGCGCCTTACAAAATGGCTCCAACTGAATTGGCTGAGCTAAAGATGCAGATTGAGGGGCTATTGGATAAGAAATTGATCAGACCCAGTGTGTCCCCTTAGGGAGCACTAATGCTGCTTGTTAAGAGGAAAGATGAGGGCTACAGACTGTGCATTAACTATAGGCAGTTGAACAAGCTTACAGTCAAGAATAAATATCCTCTCCCTCAGATAAATGACCTATTGGATCAGTTGCACGAGGCAGTAGTATTCTGTAAGATCGACCTGAGGTCGGGGTATCATCAGATTTTGGTGAAAGAGGGAGATATTCCAAAAACTGCCTTCAGGTCCAGATATGACCACTTTGAGTTCGTGGTCATGCCGTTTGGAGTGACGAATGCGCCAACCATCTTCATGGATTACATGAATAGGATCTTCCATCCCTTTTTGGATAAGTTTGTCGTCGTCTTCATTGATGACATACTTATCTACTCACGCTCACATGAAGAGCATGGGAATCATTTGAAATTAGTGTTGGAGATCTTGAGGGAGAGACAGTTGTATGCTAAGCTTTCCAAATGTGAGTTTTGGATGGAAGATATTAAATTATTGGGCATGTGGTGTCTACTCAGGGGATAACAGTGAATCCTGCCAAGGTAGAGGCAGTTCTGGACTATGAACGCCCCAAGTCAATGTTTGAGGTTAGAATTTTTGTGGGATTGGTCGGCTATTACAGGAGGTTCATTGAAGGTTTTTCCAGAGTGGTAGCTCCTCTAACCCGGTTAACAAGGAAGGACCACCCCTTTGTTTGGAGAGATCAATGTGAGAAGAGTTTTCTAGAACTCAAACAAAGGTTGACCAACTCATCCATACTAACTATTCTTGATTCAAGCAAACCATTTGAGGTTTTTTGTGATGCATCCAATCAGGGGTTAGGGTGTGTTCTGATGTAGGATAAAAAGGTAGTAGCTTATGCTTCCAAACAACTGAAGAGCCATGAGAAGAATTATCCCACACACGACTTGGAGCTAGCATTTGTGGTGTTTGCTCTAAAAATCTGGAGGCACTACCTGTATGGAGCTAGATTTGAGGTATTCAGTGACCATAAGAGCTTGAAATATTTGTTTGATCAGAAGGAGTTGAACATGAGGCAGAGGAGATGGATGGAATTCATCAAAGACTATGACTTCCAGTTGATGTATCATCTAGGAAAGGCCAATGTAGTGGCAGATGCTCTCAGTAGAAAGGAGATTGGAATGTCTGCACTGATGATTAAGGAATTGGAATTGATAGAGAGCTTTAGAGATCTAAATCTAAGCTTTGAAATTTCACCAGTTAGTATCAGTTGTGGGGTGATGACTATCACTAGTGACTTCTTGGAAATCATTAAAGAAGGTCAGATGAAGGATCCTAGCCTTGTGCAGATTAGAAACTCTTTGGGTACAGAAAAAGCAAAGGAGTTTGTCTTGGGAACAAATGATGTGCTTAGGTTCAAGGACAAAGTTTGTATTCCTACAGGAGATGAGTTGAGAGGAACAATTCTGGAGGAAGGACACAAAAGCAAGTTGTGTATACACCCTGGAGTGACTAAGATGTACCAAAATTTGAAGGAGACCTTCTAGTGGCCTGGGATGAAGCAAGATATAACCTGGTATGTTACTAGCTACTTAACATGTCAGAAGGCCAAGGTAGAGCATCAGAGACCGGGTGAAATGCTACAGCCACTAGAGTTACCTGAGTCGAAGTGGGACAACATATCTATGGATTTTATTACCCACCTTCCCAAGACGGTTAGAGGACATGACTCCATCTGGGTCATTGTAAACAGATTGACTAAGTGTGTCCACTTTCTACCGGTCAATCTAAGAATGTCTATGGACAAATTGGCTCAGTTGTACATCAAGGAAGTTGTGAGGTTACACGGGGTACCCTCTAGCATTGTGTCAGACAGAGACACAAGGTTTACCTCACAGTTTTGACAAATCTTACAAGCAGCACTAGGAACCAAACTGAGGCTTAGTAATGCTTACCATCCCCAGATAGACGGGCAGTCTGAGAGAACCATCCAAACCCTAAAAGATATGTTAAGGGCTTGTGTGTTGGATCATATGGGGGCTTGGGATGAAGTACTTCCTTTAGCATAATTCATATACAATAACAGTTTCCATGCCAGTATTAGAAAGACACCCTTTGAGGTTTTGTATGGGAGGAAGTATAAGACCCCCTTGTGTTGGTATCAGGATGGTGAGAAATTCCTGGTTGGGCCAGAGTTAGAGCAGCAGATGACAGACAAAGTGAGGTTAGTGCAGAGCAGAATGAAGATTGCACAGAGCCGCCAAAAGTCTTATGCGGACAGGAGGAGGAGACCCTTGGAGTTCTCTGCTGGTGATCATGTTTTTCTCAGAGTGGTACCTATGACTGGAGTTGGGAGAGTCATAAAATCCAAGAAGCTAACCCCGAAATTTTTGGGACCCTACCAGATTATCAGGCGTATTGGACCAGTAACTTATGAGATTTCCCTTTCCCCTCCCTTGGCAAGGCTGCACCCTGTATTTCACGTATCTCAATTGAGGAAATATGTGTTTGACCCGAGCCACATTTTGGAAGCTGATGAAATATAAGTGAGAGAAGATCTATCTTTTAAAGCTAATCCAGTGAGAGTAGAGGACTCACAACTCAGATAGTTTTAAGGTAAAATCATCAGAGTGGTCAAGGTGGTCTGGAATACCAAGCCGAGTGACTGCACATGAGAACTAGAGGAGGAGATGCGAAAGAATTATTCGCAACTGTTTACCTGGTAAGTATGATTTTCGAGGACAAAAATTTTAAATTGTTGGGGAGTATTATAATATGCTTTATTTAAAAGAAAATTAAAAAGAGGAAGAGAGAGAAAACCAATTTCCCTTTTCCTTTGTACAAAAAAAAAATCTCTCCTCCTTCTTCATAGCTCACCTCCACCTTCTCTCCTGCAGATTAGGAAGTTCTTCTTCCTCGATCACGAATCTGAGATCGTCGTTGTACTCACAGCGGAGAACAAATGAAGACCCACCGATTAGAATTTTGTTTCAGTAAGTTTGAATTTTAGGGTTTTTACAAGTTAAAATTTGGGGTTTTGAGAATTTAAGGAATTAATTGTGGAATTAAAGGTTTCCTCTTACTCTATCACTCCCTAATTTCATATTCTCGGGGATAATTCCGTTTCTTGCTTCAATTTCATTTTTAGGGTTTTCCAAATTGGGGTAGAACGGTACCTCTTAGGTGTTTAGGCGTTTCTAAAGCTTTATTGGAGTTAGGTTGACGTGTAGCATCACCCACAGGTAAATGAGGCTTCTTTGATTTTTTTTACTTGTGCTAAAACTTTAAGTTTTGTTAATCCTTGCATTGATGGTGAGTGGAGATTTTAGAATTGGAAATGAACCATGAACTTTAGTTGTTTTAGATATAAATTAAGAGTTGGTGTTGTTTTGATAAGCTAGTCGGATGGTGCTTAAAAATGATTTAGTGGAGTATGTGGTTGAATGAGTATAATAGCTTAATGAGTTTAGAATCCATATGATCATCTTGATTGAACTATGATTGAAGATTTTAGAAAAAAAAGGATCTGATTTTCCTTATTGGTTGTATTGTATTGATGAAAAGTTAAATAAAGTGAATAATGAGTATGCTTGTGATATATATACGTGTTGTATGTGATATGATGTTGTGAGCACTTGTGGAAACCTTGCAGTGTAAACTATTTTGAAATAGATTGGTTAAAATATATATCTTTGTATCATTGAATTTCTAAACTGTATGGTTGGTCTGTGTTGGTTTGAAGGAGAAAGGATGTACCGTTTTAAGTGAATTGTGATTGATAGGAGTTGAGAATTTTAAATGTTGGGCTAGACATTGTTAACTGCATGATATTGGTTTGATTCTAGAAACCCTGAGTTATACTGGTTGTGTTCTGCTGAAATACTACATCTGCATAATCTGACTCTGCAAGGTGTAATCAATTATAGTGATGTGGTAATCGATTACTGATGAGGGAATTAGAAATCAAATTTCTTTCTAGTAATCGGTTACCATACCAGTTGTAATTGATTACACTGACAATAGGTCACCCACAGTTGGTTTATTGATGTTCTGTTGCATCATTTGACTATTCTATGTTGAATATGAGTTAATAATGAAATGTGAAGGGCACTAAGACTCAATAATGTGAGAATACAGGCTGTAAGACCCAAAGAAAACTATGATAGTTATTGAATGATAGACTTGATGTACTGTTTAGAATAGTGTGTATGGAATTATGGATAGATGTAATAGGGCATCCAAACTTCCCAGATGTTCCTAGTCATATAGACAAAGACATATGTGGTGGGAAGTCGATGAAGACATAGTATAGTGTCTGCCTTACTGGTCTGAATTCCATATAGTTTTTCAGAAAGCGTCAGTCTTGTGTGTTATGATTGTAAAATGCTAGACTCTCCAGTGAGTCTAGCTTTAGGATGTTTGTGAATGAATAAATGTCATTTGCAATGTTATACTGTTCTACATGTTTAATCAAATGATAGCTTACCCTTGCTTTTATTGTGTGCTTGATCTTTTAGGATCCTGTTATGATTGTGTTATACACATGAGCAGATTCCAAATCTTCTACAGGTGGTAGTAAGATCCATTAATTTGAGAAATGGAGTAGAGACCTCTTAAATTTGAAGGAGTTATTTTTGGTTATGTAATTATGCGTAAAATATTAATATAATTATGACTTTTGATGTGTGATGTTTTTCAACTATTCTAGATGACTGTAAGCTGAACTATTATACCTCTTATAGGTGAAAAAGTTATTTCCTTCCTTTCTTTAGTGAAAATTTTAAGTAAAATTTGCGGGTTGTTACACACTTACTACGAATAAATTAATTATTTTCTTATAATTTAAAATATATTATTATTAAATATAAAAATAAATTAAAATTATAAATATCACAATTAATTTTATACAATAATTTCATAATATATTTTTTATTTAATAATTATTTTACTATAATATGTCTAACAATTTTATAATAATAACTGTAAAAATCACTTAAACCAAATAATTAAATATTAGTTTAATTTAATTTAATTTTTTTAAATCAAATTAAAATATATTTAAAATTTATATTTAATCTTGATAATTTTATAACATAAAATCGAACAACAATGCATTACGAATATCCCATAAGGTTTTTTAGTATAAAATTCATGTGTTTGGATTGATCGGTTGTGTTTGTGACAGGAAGAAACTCAATTTTATCTTCTTTTTTTAATAAAAAAATTATAATATGATTTTAAATAAACATATCTTAGATTTTATTATTGTTATATATTGAAAGCGATGTGACATTCATTGCTTTTATTATAAATCAAATGAGAAGACAATATAATCTTTTATGAGCAATATCTCTAAAACAAATCCAACAACCATATACAGCAATTATATATACACGTGGTATTATTTTCTAGATGTCCAATGTGTATATACAATCAACATATCATATAATAAATTTTGTACAGTAACTTTAACTATTACATAAATCAAATAACCTAATTTTTTTTATATTGTAACATTAATTATTACATAAATTTTGTGGACATCATAATACTTTGTTTTATTAAAATCACTAAACTATAGTCCTACCCAAATACATAATTCATAGGAAATTTGAGAAAAAAAGTATATTAAATTGAGATGTGAACCCAATAATTGTTGAAATGTAGCATCAAAGTAATTATATATATATATATATATATATATATATATATATATATATATATATATATATATATATATATATATAATCTGTTTATGAATTGGTTGATATTCATTGTCTCCTTTAAAAAATTTATATTAATTATATTTTTTTAAATAGTGATTATTATTTAATTTCCTGAAATGCCGTTACAGCTACCTATATTAATGATTAATCTATCTTTTGTTTTCTCCTAAAATAACAAATTACTTCACATGATTTAATCCCAAAGTTAAAATATTTATTGAATATAAATATTATTTATTGCCAAATTACAATATTCAACAACAAACAACTCAAATAAATGTTTGTGCATCATGGTTTCCTCAATCGAAAACGTTATATATATGAATTCAATAAAAAACGTGTTGAAATTAGGAATGTGTATTTTTTTTATGGTACAATAATTAAGAGGTTTACCTTTTTCGGGAAAAAAATTAGGATTGTTTTTATTCTAAGTTTATTTTTGTTCAAAATTATCTTAAAAAGAATTATCCTATATAATAATAATAATAATAATAATAATAATAATGTACATTAGTCTTTAGGTTTTAAATTACTAAAATAAAGACAATTTATTCTTGACATTTATTTATTTTATACATTTTTTAAGGATAAAAATGTTTATATTTCTTTTAAATTTCTATAATATTTTATTTAGGCGAAATCTGGTTTTGTCCAAAAACTAGTGAATATTAGTTTTATTTTTGATAAAAAAAATCTTTCACTTTTAAGCAATATAAAATCAATATTTTGGTCCTTGTCATAACATCAAATAATTACTTATAGTATATGTATTTATAAGTTCATATGCCGACACATAACCTTCAACATTTGTTTTAAGCAATAAAGTAAATATTATTTTGTTGAAAACAATATTGTTGATTGGAAAAAAATATTTTGAATTTAGAAGAAAAGAAAATAAAAATATGAAATTAAAATCCACTCATTTTATAAAAATAAAAATAAAAGAAAAATATTTATGACTTCAAAATTAAAATAGTATTATTTTTTAGAATTTAAAAAATGTATTTATCCCTATTTAAAGAATATATAATCTTTTTTAATTTTTTCCAAAGAAAATAAAATATTTTAAATAGAAATTAAATAATGAATAATTACTTTATCTGGAACCCTTCACATATACGCATTTCATGATGCAACAGAAAAAACTCAACACGTTCCACAATTTTCTAGCTTTCTAGTAGACCCAGAGCCAGTGTCATGGAAATTTTCATTTATAACAAAATATTTAAATGTCCCAAATTTGCGATTAGTGATACAGATAAATTTCAAAATAAATGTCTTAGAGCAAATAATACATAAATAAAATTTTAGTCTTTAATGATTGTTATTTTGACAATTTACTTTAATATTAAAAACAAAACAAAAACAGGTTAGTGAACAATATAACTATACCAAAAACAATATTCAACATCTAATCATCATAATTATAGTATTTAAATTAATTAACTAACAAACTATTATTCAACCACTAATACTGTATTAACAATAAATAATTATCTAAAAAAATTATATGAAATTGATTAATTTTAATTATATTTTTTACTAGGGATGGATATTGAGAATTAACTCTAATTAAATTTTGGTTATTTTAATTAAAGTAGCACCTTTTTTTTTTATCAAAACAATCAAGTTTCGGGCTATTGATGCAAATCTTATAAAATATAATCAAAATTGATTTAAAGTGGTTTTTTCTTCCTGTGCCTCATTTTTTTTTCTCTTGAATAATATTACTTTTTATGTAAATAAATTTTAGATTCCCGTTTTTGAAAGTTTTTCAGATCAGAAAATGGATTGCAAAATATTTTTAGAAAATTTATAGAAAGTTCATTAAATATTTTTAAAAAATGTATTCTAAAAAATTTTTAGAAAAAAAAATTCAAAACTTAAATCATATAATTAAAAAAAATTAGTTTTAGATTTAATTTTTCGAAACCTTTCCAAAATCATAAAATTATATTTTGAATTTCATAATTTTAAAAAATTATACATTTTCAGATCCATTCATTTTAATTTTTTCCAGATTTTTTAATCTTAAATACTTTGTAATATTGCTTCCAAATCAATCATTCCATAAAACTAATCTCTGCAAAATTTGTATAATTATTAGATAACATAGGTTTTGAAATAACGTTATTTCTGCGGAATAATTCTAGAATATATTTTGAAATGAACTATGAAGAATATTGTAAAAAGAAATATAAATTAAAAAAAAGTAAAGATATACTGTCCCAGAATAAACAATTTCAGAATAAAAAATTTCAGAATAAATAATATGAAACATAATATTGTCTGTTAAAAATATATGGAGGTGTTGGTGGAAAATATGAAGTAAAAGCCTAAGGTTTCACTTTTATTTTCCAGAAAAAACTTAAGGAAAGGTTGAATCAACGAGTTGGGCCAAGTCTAACAGCTGCAAGTTTGGGTTGGATATTCGAGTTATTCTATATTCACCTTTTTCGGCCTGCTGTGCCCTATTTTTCTTTTATAGTTCAGAAATTAATGTTTTGAATGTGAATTACTTTTAGAAAAAGTCTTTGAACACAGAATTCTTCCTAAGCGGACACAAGTCCCTCTCTTGGTTTATCAAATCAATCCCTTTAGAGTTTCTACAAGTAATTCATTGGTTGGGCTTATTGTAGATTTATTGAAATTTTTAGAAATGGAGGTAGATTTATTGAAATTGAGCTTACTGTAACACTTCAATCAAAATTTTCAAATACAATGCATTAAATTATATTACTAGATAATTTAAATATATTTATAATAAAATAAGTATATATATATATTATTAATTATTATAAATAAATATTTATTAAAACTATTTATTATTATTAAATAAATATATATATTAAAAAAGTATTATTTATTGTGGTTATTATTAATTAAAATTATAATAATTATTATAATAATAAATAATAATAAAATAATTATTAATTAAATATATATTATAAAATTAATAATAATAATTATCATATTATTATAATATATTATGAAATTATTATTAATAATTATTATATTATATATTATTATTAATATGTATATATGTAAAAAAAAGGATAATATTGCTTATCTTTTTTTAGAAGAAGAGATAAGTGTAAAATGACAAAAAAAAAATATAATGAAAAAGATAAGAATCATTAATGAGATGAAGAAAAAAAAAGTGTTACTGTATAAAGGGGTAAGATGAGGTAAACAAAAAAGTAAGGAAAGGAGAGCGGGAGAGAGAGAAAGAGGAAGGGAGAGGAGAGAAGAGAAAGAGAAAAGAGATTGATCTTATTTAATTATCTTTAATTATGTATTGGTTTTGTTTTATGTTTATTTATTTATTTATTTTTAATCTTGCACTTGGTCATATTTTAATTATCTCGAATACTTGATTCTCTGTCTTATGTTTATTTATTTATCTTCGATCCTACACTGATCCTATTTTAATTATCTCCGATTACGTATTAATCTTACTTTATATTTATTCTTTAGTCTTGTACTGATTCTATTTTAATTATCTCTAGTTATATATTGATCTTTGTTTATTAATTCATATTTATATTGTTTTATTATTTTTAAATAATAATATCTATTTATGAAGATTTGATGATATTGTAGATGAAGATTGAACCTTCGATTGAAATGAGTAGATATCACTAAGAAAATGATTAAAATTAGGCTCATTTATAATGACTAGTCACTATAAATTTAATTCAAATCTTCATAGTATGAAATATGTTGAGAAAGTTGAAAAACATATTTTATATATTAGTATAAGATTGTATTATTTTAAATGATAATTGTTCTCACTCCCTATCGTGATTTATTGTGTATGTTATATGTAAATACCAACTTAAATAGATGGAGGCGCCAAATATCCCAAATCTCTTTTTTACAAGCATCACCGCCTTCTTTCCAGGAACTACTTGGAACACAAACATTATTGACAACACAATTAATTTTAGAGGGACATGATTATTAGTATTGACATTCACATTTGATATGAGAACTGTTAGACAGACCATTAATGGTCATTTTCTGCATGTCTCCTACCATTCACTAAAATCCCTTAATCAGTTTGTTTCCACTGATAACGTAAATATTTGTATAATTGTAGTAAGAATAGAAGGAATAATAAATAAATAAAATTCTTTCTTCTTTTATATATCCTGTAAAAAAAATAGTAATGTAAATTACTTTTATATATAAGATATCTTTAGTTTACTTGCTACCCCTGTAAAAAAAAATGTCACACTTATGGATTAATTAAAACATTTAAGTATGTGTTTGTTTCAAATTTCAGAAATTTTAAATAGCTTAAATGTGTTCTAAACTATTATCCAAAAATTATTTTATTAGATTTTTAAATTAAGAAGTATCTTAACATATTCTATTTTCTTTCTTTTATCTCATTTTTGTTTTTGACTCCTCCTATTCGTATTTGTTCTTGTCCTTTTTTTTTTGTGTATTTTTCATCTATGGAGAACTAAATCTTGAAGATCAATTTACGGAATCAAGATCAAATAATCGAATTAAGTTTAACATTGATCTTTTGTCGCTACGAGTTTGATCTTTTCTTCTCTAATTTCAATTTTGCATTTTGTAATATCAAATTGTGATTTTGATTTTAGAAATCAAATTAAGAATTTTTTAATCTTGATTTAATAATTAAATATGGATTAAATTGAATGATAAAAAGATCTAATTCTTATAACTAGTTTAGTTGAATAATTGTTCAAACTTGGATTAAAATCTTTAGATAATTATGATAAGAAGATTGTTTGTTGTTGAAACCGTTGATTGATCTATTTCTATCATTTTGTTTTTGGTTTTTATTTTTGTTTTTGTTTTGTTTTTCAATTTTGTTTCACATTTTTCAATCCCTAAATGCAATTTGTACAAAAAGAAAACTAAAAATTGAATACATTTTAATAATTGTCATTGAAAGGAATGACCTAAATTTATGCTCTATATTACATAATCTTTAGAATCTAACTTAGAATATTTGATTTCATGAACAATAGTAAAAATCACCTAATCCATTTTTCAAATATTTTGGACAATCCATTTGATCATATTTATTTTGACACCCTAAAATTGGTAGGCTACACTAGAATTCATTATTGTTAGAATTTAGGTTGAGTTCATCAAGAATAGGGGTGTGAATTGAACTTTGTGAACCATTTGATCTTGAAAAGAGTTTTAAGCATTGGCCACTATAATTTACTTATACAAAGTTGTTTAAACATAGTTTAGAAATTAAGAAACAAATCAAGATAAAGAGAAGAGAATGTAGAATGACCAATCTACTATATTTTTCAAGAACTATATTGATTTCACTATATTAAGAGATTTACATTCAGTTGTGTAATCACTAAAACTAAGCCAATCTACTATTTTTTTCAAGTTTTACAATAATCCCTCAAGAAAGCACAATACAAACAATAAGTTCTTAAACTTTGCAAGATCCTTTGTCATACTTGTGATACTCGATCACAAGATACACCTTGATCACCTAAGCCAAGAACTCAACTTGACCACTCTAGCCAAGAATACACAGACCAAATATACAAAGAATAGGAAACAAGGTCATCTAAAGAGATTTTGACAAAAGGTAAAAATAAAAGTGATCCACAACATTATTAGCTCAAACTTTGATCTTGATGCACATGATTAGGTAAAACAATTCAATGATTTTTTTTAAAGTGTAGAACTTTGTGGTAGTATTTTAATATGTTAAATTGTATTTAATATGTTAAAAAAAGCAAGTAAGTGATTTTTACTAATTTCATTTTAATGGATTAAAGAGAAAATACCTCAAACTAGTACAAGTTTAAATAAAATTAACAAATTAGAACGTATTTTGAATCAATAAAAATGTTCTTCATTGTCAATCCAACAATATTAATAATATTAAAACAAAATAAAATAAATTATATTTTAATACATTAAAAAAATATAAACCTTTTCAATCTCGACAAAATCACTTCTAAATGAATTCTCTACTTAATCCATGCAAGATCAAAGATAGAGAAAACCACTTACAACACATTTAAAACCAAAATTACAACACAAACCCAAAATCAAACACATAATCGACATCGGTATCACTTACATCAACATCATCATAGTGGTTAGGAGCATCAAATCCCTAAACTTCACACTTTAATCATCTTGCTTCAAGCTTCGATATTAACAATCTGCCCATACTTATGATAAAAACCACATCTTATAAGAAATAAACCAATTTGATCTTTTTTTTATCTTTGTAGAATTTGTAATTCCTTAATTTGATCTTTATGAAAATTGTAATTCTTAAAATCAATACACAAACAAATTACCTTTCTCCCCCTTTTTTATTTAGATGATGTAATAAAATCCCACTGTAAAAGAAGGTAAATATAAAGGATGTTTACCATAGATTTTTATTGATTAAGATTGAGTAGATAGGAAATTACCAATAATAAACATTAGACATGCTCAAACATACTTAAAACATATCAAGTATTAAAAGAAATGTAACCACTTACTCACAACATAATGAATTTCATTGTACTTCATTAAATCAAAGTTTTTAAGTTTTCTTTAACATTTTATAATATAGAGTACAAACTTAGGTTGAATATCTCAAGGACATATATTGATTATATTCAATTCGTAATATTCTTTCCATACAAGTTAATTTGTAAGAATTTAAAAATGTAAAGCTCAAATTAAAACTAAAATCAAAATCAAAAGCAAGAATAGGAAAATGGATCATTCCGCAAATCAAGAACTAAAAAAAAAATACTCTTATCATAGTTATCTAAACATTTAGATTCGAGTTTTGATGAGTCCCTAGTTGCTCCTGAGGCGGGAGAGGTCATCCGAGGATTACTAGAAGCATGACCAGAAGGGAGACCTTCTCTTCACCTTCCATTTTAAATTTACTTAGTATTTTTTTACTTAGTATTTTCTTTTCCTAAGTTTTTCACTTATTTTTGCTTTCCTTTTGTAAACTCACTTTTTGCACCTCCTTTTTAATGAATACCACCCTTTTTTAGTGGAAAAGAAGTCTTGGATCCATAAGATACATGCATGGGCAACCCAAAGGTGTAAGACACCCTTTTTTCATGTTCTACACCCCTTTTTGGAGAGGAAGAAACTTGGGATGCGGGATTGGTAGGCTTGGGACAACTCAAAAGGAAGCACACCTCTTTTTTTCCATGCTTTCCACACCTTTAGAGGTATTTTTGGCCGGTTAGGATGAATTTAACATGTTTGAACCATGGGGACTCTAGCATTTAGGTTTAGGTTAATTTTATGTCTCATTTTCTAATTCCATCTAGGTCCCTTCCCCCAAAAGCCTATAAATAAAAGGTTTCCCCTCATGTAATTAGGTTGAACATTTATGACAAGTTTGTGAGATTTTTTAGAGTGTTTCATCTCTTTGAGTGTCTTATCTTGAACCTTGGTTCAAGTGGTGACAACCACCACTTATCTAGGGTGGTTCATCCCCTAGCGGTTTGCCAACACTCCATCACCACCATACTTCTCTTCTCTTCATCTTTTATTTTTTATTTATTCACTTCATTTATTTATCCAAGGGGCTAGTCCATTTTTCCAGCCCTTGTCTTTATTCTTTTCTAGTTTTATTCCATCTCTTCCTCCCTTTATAATCCTTGAAAATGAACATTCACATCTAGATAGACAACTATCTTAATGTCCAGTGGGAATTTTTCTTGGGTTTGCTTACTTTATTGCTTAAAATTTTGCACCTTATTTTATTTTACATCAAGTTTGAACAATTAACCGATTCAATGAATAAACTAAATTGGTTATAAAAATTAAATCAAAGTAGCATTCAATATAATATGTATTTAATCATCAAATCAATATCAATGAGTTCCTAATTTGATTCTAAAATTAGAAATGAAATTTGCAGTCACAAAGAGTAAAACTGAGATTAAAGAAGAGAAGAACAAAGCCAGAGCAATAAATAAATGAATTTTCATTCTTAGTTGCATGAATTGATTCGTAGGATTTAGTTTAATATGGATGAAGAATAACAAATGAATTTTGAAGAAGAGAGAAGAAGAGAAAAATTAAAAAACGAAATTGAGAGAAATGAGATAAAAGAGAAGATGAAGAGAAAATTCTTCAAAGAGGAAATATAGTAAAATGATTTATATATGTTAGTTAAAGTACATCTAGGCTATTTAAATGTTCTAAAATCTGATGCAAACATGGGCCTAAATGTGAGTTTTAATTAGATCTATAAACTAAATTATAAAAGTTTAAGCTAATAAAAAGAAATTTTGATCTGCATGATTTGTTTTACAAAATTTTATAAAATTTATCTCAACTTCTAAAACTCATAGAAAATAGTAGGAAAGTTTAATCCAACAAACCATATGTTTATTTCAAAGTTTTCAGAATATAAAATTTAATGCAATTGAGTAAAAAATAATATCTACAAAAAAAGTTATGGTTAAAATAATGAGCAAGGGTCAAATCAGTTGAAAATACAAAATTAAAGCAAGTATGTATATTGAGTACAATTTATTACAATTAAAAGAAAATGAATAAAAAAAGTTATATGGAAAGTACATTCACTATATTAGAAAGTTATAAATATTTGTACAAAATATGTGTCATCACATAACAAGATTGGGTTTCCTCATGGCTTGGGAAGACTTTCCTTGAACATTAACCTTGAACTTCTCAAGCATTTTAGACATGAAATAACATAAAGAAGTCAATAATTAATTAAGCATGCAATCCTTTATCCAAATAATCTTTAGCCCTTTCTTGATTTTGTACATCAACACCAAATTTGCTTCGGTTTAAAGAGCACGATAGCTCCTAAGTGTGAAAAGTTTAAAATTTTATCCTTCATCTTTAAACCCCATACATGAAAGCCTACTAATCTTGAATTTGATCCCTCAAACAACTTTTATACACTTGCATCTTATTAAACTAAGAAGCAACAATGATGTTTTCTTTGCACATCTTGATTCTATCAAGCCATTATTGAATCCTAAGAAGAACATAAAAGCACATGAATATAGATTAAAAACACTCATATTCAAGCATAAAACAACAAAGTCAAGCAAAACCAAAGTGAACTTGAAATGTGTTGTTAATAAGCAATGAATTTGCAAACATTTATAAACAATAACATTGAATGGAATTTAATGGAATTGGTGTGATTGTCTATTACATGTATAAAAAAATCACTAAAAACTAAAATATGATAGTTTCGATGGATTAACAATATGTTTTAACAAATTAAAGCATAATTAATTTGAAAATCATTGTGTTCTCTTGCATTTTAATGGATTAAAATATAGATGAAATGTACCATACCCACAAAAATCAAATCAAAGCCATGATTTCATACAATATTCAAAATCTTTAAAACCAAAATAAAAATCAATGCATTAATTATAACTCAAATCTGTTAGAATTAATTTAATTAATTCATTCCATTATGTGACTCATGTGAAATATAATAATGGACCCAAATGTGATTTAATAAAATATGAGGACCTATTGGTTATTATGTGAAGTTAGAATAAAATAAAGATAAAATAAAATATTAATTTACTGGTAACCAACTTGATGGACGTTGGTTAATAAAATAGAATAAGGGTTTTGTCTCTGGTCATAAAGTTTTTCACGGTAAACCATCAAGAAAGCGTGAAAAGAGAAAGAAAGACAAAGAAATAGATTGGGAAAAGGAGATTGGAGAACCAGAAGATGAAAGAATATATTCTCATGGATCAAGGTTAGTTTTCTTATTATGATTCATGTATGTTATGTTGTGAAAATCAATAATCTAAAGATCTGTAGAGTAGTTTTCCATAATAAATTAAGAACGTAGGAAAACTACATAATGTTTTACATGTGGTATCGAGCACTCGATTATTAGATTTATGATTTTCCTTGTATGAAAGTTTTCCCAAATATTAAGTTTTTCCCAAATTAAGATAAACCCTAATTATGAATTTAGGGATTTCTCTATCAGATTAGTATGAACCCTAATTTATTCCCAAATTTATTTTTCTCAAAATTAAATAAAGGAATAAATCCTAATTATGTTTCCAAGTTCAAATTGAAACCAATTTTATAGCCCCTATGCGTGAATGAAATCGTAATTGATTTTAATTGAAAAGACAAATGACGTGATAGGGTTATGGTGAATCATGTATGAAATTAGTTTTATTGTATATTATAATTATGATGAGATATTATGATGAAATGTTATTGTTAGATATTGTTTAGATATTATTTGATATTGTTAAGATATTGTTAGATATTGGTAACCACAATATCAAACAATATCTTCTGTTTATTCTGTTACTTTCAGTTACTCTTTTAGTTGTATCTCTCTACTATAAATAGACCACCCTATGTGTGATTTATACACAAGGTAAATTAATTCCAAATCCTATTTTCTCTATATTCAACATGGTATCTAGAGCTTAAGGTTATCTTGAATTTTTTTTTTCTGCCTTTTGTCCACTGTTGGAGCCGCCCCACCGCTGCTAGAGCCGCCCCACCACTGCTGGTAAACTGATCCTCTACATCAGAAAAGAATTATCTTTGTCATTGAATTTTATTTGGTAGTGTGAAAGTGCATGTTTAGGAAAGTTCTGGCAAGGAAAGACTTGGTATTTAAGTGTGTCCATTAGTGACCCACCTCTCTTTCCTGGGAACTTACCTAGTGTACTAGTTCACGTTACTGTCACCGCTGCCGCTGGAGCAGTCA
This sequence comes from Sphenostylis stenocarpa, assembly GCA_963425845.1. Classification (NCBI taxonomy): domain Eukaryota; kingdom Viridiplantae; phylum Streptophyta; class Magnoliopsida; order Fabales; family Fabaceae; genus Sphenostylis; species Sphenostylis stenocarpa. Next base: position 55,348,338 of record OY731406.1, read on the forward strand.
CCGGGTCCACCGCTGTCGGACAATTGGCTAGAGTTTCATTTTTTTTTTACCGGTGACATATGATTTTGCTTGTCTCGGTCAGGTGACCACCGTGCCATTGAGATGACCACTATCGGAGTTGGTCGTCCCATTGTCTCCTGCACTGTTTAGTCTTGACGAACTTATTTTTAGTATTCTCATTTTGGATTTGTGCTTCGTGGGTTAATTGGATTAATTTGGATTATTTTAGGGTTTGTTCTCCCGCTCTTCATGACTTCTTCCACTATTTCCAATTTTGTTAACAATTCTTTTGTGTTGACATCCCATCGTGATGACCGGGCTCGCCTTCGCAAACAGGAAAAAGGGCGTCCTAAGTGTGAACATTGTGGCAAGCTAGGTCACAAGATTAACAAGTGTTATACATTACATGGTCGTCCTCCTCAGTCTGTTGTAGTTGTTTAGACCAATCTTTCCCCACCTTTATCTGCAGGGGATCTTCCTTCTTCTGTTGCATCCGACATGTCTGCTATGTTCAACAAATTTCTCGAATGGTATAAGGATCAACAGTCTTCTAGTTCCACTATATCTGTCACACATACAAATACATATTTTGCTGGTCTGACCCAATCATTTTCTCCTGGTCCTTGGGTTTTTGATTCAGGAGCCACTGATCATATTACTGGTAACAAATCTTTGTTCTCCTCTTTATCCTCTCCTAATCATTTACCTTATGTTACACTGGCTGATGGCTCTAGAGTATCATCTTATGGTGTTGGAACGGTTAAACTTTTTCCTTCTTTAACCATTGATAATGTTCTTTATGTCCCTGGGTCTCCTTTTAACCTGTTGTCCATCAGTCGTCTAACTCGTTCTCTTGATTATGTTGTTACTTTTACCAACAATTCTGTGTGTTTACAGGACCGGAGTTTGAAACAGGTGATTGGCACAGGATGTGAGTCTCATGGTCTTTATTATCTCCGTCCCTCTACACATGTTAGTACAGTTATGGAGTCTCCTTTTCTTCTTCATGCTCAGTTAGGTCATCCAAGTCTTGCCAAGTTACAGAAACTTGTCCCTGCCTTGTCCAACTTATCTAGTTTGGCGTGTGAGTCATGTCAATTAGGCAAGCATATTCGTAATTCCTTTCCTCGTAGTTTCACACGTGGTGCTTCGTCCCCTTTTGCCGTGGTTCACTCTGACATTTGGGGACCTAGCCGCGTTAAGTCTACTTTAGGTTTTCAATACTTTGTTACTTTCATTGATGATTATTCTAGATGCACTTGGTTATTTTTGATGAAAAATCGTTCTGAATTATTTCATATCTTTCAAACTTTTTTTAATGAAATTCAAATTCAGTTCGGTGTTTCTATTAGAGTTTTACGTAGTGATAATGGCCGTGAATATCTTTCTCATTCTTTTAAACAATTCATGGCTTCTCACGGTATTTTGCATCAAACTTCTTGTGCTTATACACCTCAACAAAATGGTGTAGCTGAACGTAAAAATAGACATCTTATTGAAACAACTCGCACATTTTTAATTCATGGAGATGTTCCTCAACATTTTTGGGGTGATGCTCTTCTTACTTCATGTTATCTCATTAATCGCATGCCTTCTTCGGTTTTAGATAATAAAATACCTCATTCCATTTTATTCCCTCATGAACCACTTCATCCTTTACCTCTGAAAGTTTTCGGGTCTACATGTTTTGTTCATAATTTCAGTTCTGTTCTGGACAAGCTTTCTCCTAGATCACATAAATGTGTTTTCTTAGGGTTTACAATATCACAAAAAGGATACAAATGTTTTTCTCCTTCTCTTAACCGTTATTTTGTGTCAAAAGATGTCACCTTTAATGAGTTGTCTCTTTATTTTAAAAGTCAAACTTCACCTCTGTCTCCATCCAATCTTGTCAACACTCCTAATACATTTAATGTTTCGTTGTTTGTGACCCTCTAACCGTGTCTTCTTCACCATTAGTTCCTGCTCCGCGCTTAGCTTCTTCTCCACTCGCCTCTTCGATTTATAGTTCTCGAAACCAATCACAACCACCACCATGTGACTCTACTCAAGTGCCAACTACTCTGTCTCCTCCGGATCCGACACATGAGTCCGACCTTCCCATTGCCCTCCGAAAAGGTATTCGTTCTACACGTAATCCCTCTCCCCATTATATTGCTTTGAGTTATCATCGACTGTCATTACCTTTTTATACATGTCTTTCCTCTATTTCTTCTGTGACCATTCCAAAAACTGTCCGTGAAGCTTTAGCCCATCCTGGTTGGCGTCAGGCCATGTTAGATGAACTAAGTTCTCTTCATAATAGTGGAACTTGGGAATTGGTCCCATTACCGTCTGGGAAATCTGTTGTTGGTTGCAGGTGGGTGTTTGCTATCAAAGTTGGACCTGATGGTACTATTGATCGCCTCAAAGCTCGTCTTGTGGCCAAAGGATATACTCAAATTTTTGGGTTGGATTATGGAGATACCTTTTCCCCTGTGGCAAAGATGGCTTCTGTTCGTTTATTTATCGCCATGACTGCTCTTCAACAATGGCCTCTTTATCAACTAGATGTTAAAAATGCTTTCCTCAATGGTGATTTGAAAGAAGAAATATATATGGAGCAACCTCCTGGGTTTATTGCTCAGGGGGAGTCTTCTGGGATGATATGTCGTCTTCGCAAATCCCTATATGGCCTAAAACAGTCTCCTAGGGCTTGGTTTGGAAAGTTTAGCAAGGTTGTTCAACAATTTGGTATGACTCGGTGTGAATCAGATCATTCTGTCTTTTATCGACACTCGAGTGTTGGATGTGTTTACTTGATAGTATATGTTGATGACATTGTTCTTACAGGTAGTGACAACCATGACATCTTTCAGTTGAAACAACATCTCTGTCACCATTTTCAGACCAAAGATCTTGGCAAACTTAGATATTTCTTGGGTATTGAGGTAGCACGAGTCCAATGATGGTATTGTTATATCTCGGAGGAAGTATGTCATAGATATTTTGGAGGAAACTGGGTTGATGAGTTCAAAGTCCTGTTGATACACCCATGGATCCCAATACTAAACTTCTACCAAATCGGGGGAGCCTATATCTGATCCTCGAGCAAGTATAGAAGATTGGTTGGAAAATTGAATTATCTTACAGTTACTCGTCCCGACATTTCCTTTGCAGTCGGTGTGGTAAGTCAATTTCTTAATTTACCATGTGAAGATCATTGGAATGCGAGTCATTCGTATCTTGAAGTATATTAAAGGATCTCCTGGAAAAGGATTGTTATATGGTTCTAATAACCATACAAGAGTTGTTTGCTACTCGGATGCTCGATTGGGCAGGATCTCCTTCGGATAGAAGATCTACATCTGGATATTGTGTCTCCATTGGTGGTAACTTGATTTCATGGAAAAGTAAGAAACAAAGTGTTGTGGCAAGATCCAGTGCAGAAGCAGAATATAGAGTTATGGCCTCAGCTTCCTGTGAACTTGTTTGGCTCAAGCAATTGCTTAGAGAGTTACAATTTGGAGATGTCACTCAAATGACACTTGTGTGTGACAATCGAGTCGCTCTTCATATTAGTTCTAATCCTGTCTTTCATGAGAGGACCAAACACATTGAGATTGACTCGTCATTTTATTCGAGAAAAGATTATGTCCGGAGATATCAAGACCGAGTTTGTTAACTCAAGTGATCAGTTAGCAGATATTTTTACTAAATCATTACGGGTCCTAGAATTGATTATATTTGTAACAAGCTTGGCACATACGATTTGTATGCTCCAGCTTGAGGGGGAGTGTTAGATATTGTTTAGATATTACTTGATATTGTTAAGATATTGTTAGATATTGGTAACCACAATATCAAACAATATCTTCTGTTTATTCTGTTACTTTCAGTTACTCTTTTAGTTGTATCTCTCTACTATAAATAGACCACCCTATGTGTGATTTATACACAAGGGAAATTAATTCCAAATCCTATTTTCTCTATATTCAACAGTTATAATTATGATGAAAGAATGGTAAACTGTAAAGTTGATAAACTTTACGCGTAGAGACCACGTGTTAAACACATATGTTTCATATATTATATTATATTATTTACAATATTACCGCTGAAGCCATTTTTCCCCTATATTATTTTGTTCATATATTATTTGTATATTATTTTGTACGTACATTTTATGTGGGTGAAGGATAATTAAAGGGTTATTTTTATGTTAAGGTGAGTTGTATAATATACTTATACTATAAGCTTTGTTAAGGATACTGTAAGTTTTGTTAAGGGTTTTGTTAATGTACTGTAAATGTACTGTGAAACTTTGTTATTGTACTGTGAAACTAAACATTGATAAATGAATGAATTTTGTTTTGCAAACTGAATTGTATCCGCTGTGTTTAAATTACTCATAAAAATTTTGAATGGATGACAATTTCACTTTTACGTGAAATGAAAATAAAGGTCTTGGATTGAAAATTAATCTTAGGATGAAAATTGAAATTATGAGTTTCAATTTTATTTATGGCACATAATATTTTATTATGTGAATAATGTACATATTTATTAAAATTAATAAAAAAATGCTATGAATGGTTAATAACAATTAAAGATGTTATTTATTTGAAATTAAGCATGATAAATTTTGTTAGTCACCAAAGTGGCCAAAATTTTAAGGTTATTTTGATTTCAAATTATTAATGATTTTATTTCAATTACCCATAGTATGAATGCTAAAATTATGAATAATGATTTATGGGTTAATTGAAGTTCATTATTATAAGGTATTTCGGGGTCACCCAAAGGTTGATTAATTGTTATTATAATTAATGAACATGAAAGTAGATAATTTTGTGTGCGTCACTAGTTTTATTTAAATACCCAAAGGTATTAGATGATTCTAGTTGATGCATATTTTAATTATCATTAATGTTATAAAAAGATTAGCGTAATTATGTTTATGTATTAGTGGATCTCCCAAAGGAGAACATTAGTATGCATAGAATATTTATTTATATTTGAATCTGTATTTATGTTTAATTTTTTATGACTCAAAGCGTTAATGTTAGGCATGTGTTAATTGAAGTATTTGTTTATGTATTTCTACATTCGCTTACTTCGTCTGTTCCAGTCTTTAATAGATTAAATTCCCTTACTGGAGTGAAAAAGTCCAATTTCACTTAGGTGAGTTGGATTTTGATTTGGCTTTCCAAGTTGAAAAATCGGCTGCTATCATTGATGCTAGTAGTAATGAAGAGAAAACTCATTATAGAGCTTGGGAAAGATCAAACAGACTTAGTCTTATGTTTATGCGAATGAGTATAGCAAGAAATATTAAGTATGCTCTTCCCAAAACTGAGGATGCGAAAGAGTTTATGAAATTTGTGGAAGAGCGCTCTCAAACTGCTGACAAATCCCTCGCTGGGACATTGATGAGTACGTTGACCACTATGAAGTTTGATGGTTCTCATAGTATGCATGAACACGTAATCGAAATGACAAATATCACAGCAAGACTCAAGTCTCTTGGAATGGCAGTGGAAGACAATTTTCTTGTGCAGTTCATTTTGAACTCGTTACCGCCTGAGTATGGTCCGTTCCAGATGAACTATAACACCATGAAAGACAAATGGAATGTACATGAATTGCACAGTATGTTAGTACAGGAGGAAACCAGACTCAAGAACCTAGGAAGCTACTCTATTTATTACGTGAAAAATCAAGGAGCTAAAAAGAAAGTTGTTAAGAAACATGAAAATGGTAAATGACCATTAAAGATTAACGAGTCATCTACTAACATTCAGAAGAAAAATGACAAATGTCATTTCTGTGGTAAATATGGAAATTTTCAAAAGGACTGCTTAAAGCGTAAAGTTTGGTTCGAAAAGAAAGGTGAGCATAGTGCTTATGTATATTTTGAATCAAACTTAACTGAAGTTTCCCATAATACTTGGTGGATTAATTCTGGATGTACGACTCATGTTTCTGATGTAATGCAAGGATTCCTTTCAACCCGAACCATAAACCCAGATGAGAAGTTTGCCTTCGTGGGGAATAAAGTCAAGGTTCCAGTGGAAGCTGTCGGGACTTATCGTTTAATCCTTGACACTGGATATCACTTAGACCTTATGAATAATTTTTATGTACCTAGTATCATTAGAAATTTCGTTTCTTTGTCTAAGCTTGATGTTGCTGGATACTCTTTTAAGTTTGGGAATGGTTGTTTAAGTTTGTTTAAGCGTACTTCTATGATTTGATATGATTAGGAGTATGTTAAGTAATTCATGTTTACCTGTATCATTGTGGATGTATACTTTAAAGACTATCATGTATTTGTTGAACAGGGTTCCTAGTAAAGTTGTTCAAAAGACTCATTTTGAGTTATGGAAAAGTAAGAAACCTAGTTTGAGACACCTACTTGTTTGGGGTAGTCAGGCAGAAGTAAGAATTTATAATTCGCAAGAAAAGAAACTGGATGCAAGAACAATCAGTGGATATTTCATTGGTTATCCAGAAAAATCAAAAGGGTATATGTTTTACTGTCCTACCCATAGTACAAGAATTGTTGAAACTGAAAATGCTCGATTTATTGAAAATGGTGAAACCAAGCTTCACGAAATGTGGAAATTAAGGAAGTTAGAGTACATGTTTCTGTAACTAGTACATCTTCTTCAATAGTTGTTGTTTCACATGTTGTAGAACCACACGACAATCAAGAAGAATAACAAATTAATGATCTCGAGATTAACAATGAACCGATAATAGAACAACCACAAGAAATAGTATTAAGAAGGTCTCACAAAGAAAGAAAGTCTACTATTTCAAATGATTACGTGGTTTATCTACAAGAGTCAGAAAATGACCTAAGTATTGATAATGACCCAGTTTCATTTTCAGACGCCATTAATGGTGATAATTCTGACAAATGGTTAGATGCTATGAAAGATGAGCTTAAATCAATGATACATAATTGTGTATGGGATCTTGTGGAATTGCCAGAAGGATGCAAGAGTGTTGGGTGTAAATGGGTCTTTAAGACTAAGCGTGACTCTCATGGCAATATCGAACGTTACAAGGCCTGTCTTGTTGCCAAAGGTTTTACTCAGAAAGATGGTATTAATTATAAGGAAACATTTTCACCTGTTTCTAAGAAAGATTCTTTTAGAATTATCATGGCATTAGTAGCTCATTATGATCTTGAGTTGCATCAAATGGATGATAAAACTGCTTTTCTGAATGGAGACTTAGAGGAGGATGTTTATATGAATCAACCGGTGGGGTTTATTGAAGAAGGAAAGGAACATATGGTGTGTAAACTTAAGAAATCAATATATGGACTTAAACAATTCTTGACAATGGTATCTTAAGTTCAATGATACTATTATGTCCTTTGAATTTAAGGAAAACACTGTTGATAGGTGTATATATCTGAAGGTCGATGGGAGCAAGTTTATATTTCGATTCTCGTATGTTGATGATATCTTGCTTGCGACTAATGATCTTGGACTATTAAGTGAGACTAAAAAGTTTCTCTCTAACAACTTTGAAATGAAAGATATGCATACTATGTGATATGAATAGAAATATTTTGTGATAGATCACAATGACTGTTAGGTTTGTCTCAGAAAGCATATATTAATAAAATTTTAGAGAGATTCAGAATGGAGAAGTGTTCAGCATCTCCTGTTCCAATACATAAAGGAGACAAATTTAGTCTCATGCAATGTCCAAAGAATGACTTGGAACAGAAACAGATGGAAAATATCCCTTATGCATTTGTTGTTGGGAGTTTGATGTATGTTCAAACATGTACGAGGCCAGATATTAGCTTTGTAGTTGGTATGCTGGGTAGATACCAGAGTAATCCTGGACTGGATCATTGAAAAGCTGCAAAGAAAGTTTTAAGATACTTACAAGGAACAAAGAATCACATGCTTACTTATAAGAAAGTTGATCACCTTGAGGTGATTGGATATATAGATTCAGATTTTGCTGGTTTTATGGATATACGAAAGTCTACATTTATTTATGTGTATCTTTTAGCCGAAGGAGCGATTTCATGGAAAAGTGCGAAGCAGTCTATCATTGTTGTATCCACCATGGAAGCTGAATTATGGCATGCTTTGAGGCCATAGTTCAAGTTAATTGGTTGCGAAATTTTATTTTAGGACTTGGAGTTGTCGACAACATTGCCAAGTCGCTGAAAATTTATTGTGACAATTCCACAACAGTCTTCTTTTCTAAGAACGACAAGTATTTCAAAGGTGCTAAGCATATGGAATTGAAATACTTTGTCGTTAAAGAAGAAGTTCAGAAACAGAGAGTGTTAATAGAACATATTAGCACTGATCTTATGATTGTTGATCCTTTAACAAAGGGATTACCGCCCAAGTTGTTTGTCGGCCATATAGTAAATATGGGCATTATGTTTACTAGTAGTGAATGTTGAATGTTAATGTTATTATTAATATTTATGTGACACTCTGATATCTTTAATGTATAAGTTTCTGAAATTTGTGTTTTCTTCTTTATTTATATGCATGCAAATTATGATGAAGAAAACAAATTATGTTATTATTATTAAAATGATATTATGTTTGAACCCATTATGGACTTCTCATTATAAAGTCATATTAAGGAGAAAGAGATAATATAGTGGTACATGGAAGGGAGCTTGTTGATTGAATGACATGTAACCGCCATGACTCTTGTTATGGCTGTATCTTTAATTATGAATAATGATAGAAACAATTTATGTAAGGTCCTTTAATGCGCATTATGACTTAAGTATTAAATCACAGAATTGACATCACATGAGTCAAGTGGGAGAATGTTAGAATCAATTTAATTAATTCATTCCATTATGTGACTCATGTGAAATATAATAATGGGCCCAAATGTGATTTAATAAAATATGAGGACCTATTGGTTATTATGTGAAGTTAAAATAAAATAAAGATAAAATAAAATATTAATTTACGATAACCAACTTGATGGACATTGGTTAACAAAATAGAATAAGGGTTCTGTCTCTGGTCATAAAGTTTCTCACGGTAAACCATCAAGAAAGCGTGAAAAGAGAAAGAAAGACAAAGAGATAGATTGGGAAAAGGAGATTGGAGAACCAGAAGATGAAAGAATATATTCTCATGGATCAAGGTTAATTTTCATTTTATGATTCATGTATGTTATGTTGTGAAAATCAATAATCTAAGATCCTGTAGAGTAGTTTTCCATAATAAATTAAGAACGTAGGAAAACTAAATAATGTTTTACAAAATCAACATACAAACATATTGAAATATATAGATATAAGAGCTTAAGACAATAAACAAATGAACTTATAAAATCAAATCGATGCTCAATGAAAAAACATGTATATCTTTATAAGCTCTTTCAAATGAAAAATTAATACAAGTATATCAAGAGTATTAATGAGTTTTACTATTGTCTCTTGAATATGTCTTGAATAATACTCCCAAGATTTCAAGGAAACCTGCAGAACAAATTTGAAAAGATAAATCATATTCCCGAGTTCATTTTGGCTCCAACTTTGTTAGTAACCTCTTTAGACACTTTGCATATCGAATTTTCTTATATTACAAGAATTAGCAAGATGACGTTTCTTCAAATAGTAAAAACATGTTATAAGTGGAGGGCAAGATGATTTTCTATGGTTAAAAAAAATTCTATAAGATTTTTATTTTCTTTTAAATGAATATTCAATTCTAACTCTATTTATATAAATTTGTGGGAGTCATGGATTACATTAATGCTAGCCTTTACTTGTATGAAATTTGGAAGAGTTTTGATTAAATATTTAACTTTTACTTCTAAATACATGTAATTTACACATTTAGTTAAGACATTTTAAGAAGAATTAATGCAATTACATGATGGTTTCTTATATATCATTTCCAAATATTCATAATCAAATTCTGAATTGTCTAACTCTTCTTGTAAGGTTAACCTTGTTCTCAAACCAATTATTCATTTCTTTAAGCTTTTGTTTGAATACTTAAACTTTTTTGGTTCATCTAATAAATCATTAAAGGCATCCAACATCCTAGTTAAACTTAAACTTAAACTTAAAGTCAATACTACTTACATTGTTAGTTGTCTCAAGATCAGACATGAGACACAAGTTCACTTGTTCTTCATCACTTAAAGGTTTACCTAAAGGAGAAGTGTAACCATCATCCCATGCAATATATGTTTTCCTTTCTTGCTTCTTGGTTCTCTTATCTCTCAACTCTCTTCAAAGAAAGTGAAGTTAAAAAAAGAATTACAAACATTTTTTACTATTGTACCTCTCATGAAACATTATTTGACCAAGAACATACCTTTCCATTAGACGAGTTGGTCATCATACATATTAGATTAGTTCATTTCGATAAGATCATTAGATGAACTACTAAGGGATGAGACTATTAATGGATGAGATTATTAGATAAGCTACTCGGAGTCAATTGTTACTGTCCTAAAAAAGTTGTTAAGAGTCTGATGACCTGCTAGGGTTCAACTTCTTTTAGCATTAATTGTTATGCTAAACCATTATTACTAGGTGTCAATTGTTGTCTTTATCAGATGACCCATTAGTTGACAAACAACCTTTTCAAATGAGTTGGAGTAAGATGACTTCTTATCAGTTGGCACATCAATATGAAAGCAATGAGGGAGAGATTGATGATAATGTGAAACATGTCCCTACATTCCCAAGAGATGATTTTGATGATGATTCAAGTCAACAACATTCAAGACTCAAGCAAGCCTAATATATGATTTTGATAAAGATTTTATTCAACATTCAAGCAAGCCCAAGATGATTCCTGGAGACTAGATAAAGTCATAGAATACTAGATATGGAGGTACAAGTTGATGAAGTAATATTATGCATAAGTCTTCAAAGCACAAGTGTGATAAAATTCATAACATGATATTTTTCACTATCATAATCAATTATGATGCATCAGAAATGGAAAAATAATTTTCTCTGTCATAATTGATTATACTGGTAACATAATCAATTATGACAATTTAAATTTGAAAAATATATCTGTGTTTGAAGAATAAATGTTTTTGAATATATCCTGATTTTTATTCATGAAAATATTAATGTCCAACGACCATTTTCTGATGCTATTTTTCTATTTAATTAAGTTTTGATGAAAAATAAAAAACACACAATTACAGAATTCGAAAATACAATTTACATTCAATCAGTTTTGAGAAAAGAATTATGAGCAAAACAAAAGAGATATTTTACACCTTCTGAGAAAACTCTCTTCTCTATTGTCTTTTGTGCTTTCATTGTTAATCACACTTGTTCTTGGAGATTGATATTCTATAGGCTTCTACAACTTGTTGTCTCCATTACCCAGGTGTGACTGTTCTTACCTTACTCCGTCATCCTTTGTGGGTTTAGGAGGTGTTTTCATCCCTTTGTTTTGTTCAGCGAGGTGTTCATCCCTAGTGTGATTCTAGGGAGGTGTTCATCCTTAGTGAGATTCTAAGGAGGTGTTTTTAATCCTTTGATTTGTTCATAGGAGGTGTTTATCCCTAGTGGAATTCTAGGGAGGTGTTCATCCTTAATAGGTTTCTAAGGAGGTGATTTTCTTTTTAATTAATTTACTTTTTACTGGTTCTTCTACTGAGTTGATTGTAATTTGTAAACTGAATTTGAAAGATAGTGAATTGGGAGTCACTCTTGTGTTAAGAGTTGACTGAGAACTGGATGTAGGGTTGACTATACCCGAACCAGTATAAATCACTACGTGCTCTTCTCTTTCCCTTATCTTTTTCTCTTTTCCTGATTATATTACCGTTTTCGCTTTATCTGTGTTCAAACAAATTATTGACTCACAAATAAATTTTTAATTTGACATTTATTTTAATTTGTGCATCTATTCACCCCCCCTCTAGATGTCATTTGTCTAACACAATAGAAGATCCATCAGTAACTAATCCTACTAATCAATATTATGGTTTAATGATCTCCATTTGTAGAATATGGTCTTCATGATTTTGAATTTAATGTTGCCAACAATACAAGATTATGCACAATGTGGTCCTTAAGATTATATCAATGTAATTAATCAAATTCTTCTCTAATATGGAAGTAGAATTTAAATATAGAGAACAAACACATGACAATTTTTCTGGAAAAGATTTTCAAGAATTTGTGAAGTTCATTAATTTTGTTATAACTTAACATACCTTTTTTAAGACTTACTTATCTATAAATACATTGGCTTCAAAAGTTTTCAATCAATTAACACATTCAAAACTTTTGAAAATATTACTCTATGCAAAGTCTATTTTTAATATTTTGTTAAGAGAGAGTTCAAAAACTTGTTCTCCGAAGTTCATTTAAGGGAAGAAAATCTTCTTAATGAAAATGGTTTGGTTTGAGTAGTAAGTAATATGTTATTCTATTGTACTATGTTATGTATTACTTATCTATAATAGCTCTTATTGTTTGCGTATCGACTAGATTATAGGCTAGACTAGTTTCTTGATTGAAGTGGTCAAGATTGTGATAGTCGTATGATAGTGTTTTATATGAGATTTGGTGATCTCGTAGGGTTTAATGTTATTATGTATATATTTTATTTCTTGTTTGTAAGGTAAGTTTGTACATATAATGAAAGTTACTGGACAAGCTTAGTTAGTGTGATTGGGTGACTAAATATAATTCTTATGTATTTAAATCTTCTGTCTTATCTTGCACTTTACATTCTTTACTATATTACTATTTGCATTTGTGACTAACACTATTATGATATAATTGATCCATTAGGTATGTTTAATAATTTTATATTTTATATATTTAAAAGTTCAATTCATCCTCTATCAAACTTAGTAATTGATCATAACACATTCTCTCACCTAAATGTGATCAAACAATACAATATAGGACAAATATACAATAATTAGAGAAAACCTATATGGTATTCTTAAGGAACATTGACAACATGTTCTACACTTAATTCTCATTTGTAAAGAGTTAGGACAAAGGAATTTTATCAGTTTCTATATTTAAAAGTTGTAAAGGAAATTAATAAACTTAAGTTCTACTCAAAACAATAAATCTAAATAACTAATGGATGCAATATAATTGTGTAATCAAATCAAAATATTGAAACCAATAGAAACAATACTAAAATAGAAAATTGTGCATTAAATTGAGAGTAAAACCTATGAAATGCAATGGTTGATTCTTCATTAATCAATTTATTCTTTTGATTGTCATTAATTTATATACCTAAATATAACCATATCCATGGAAATTCTAAATATTGATAATTCAATTAATTAGATCAAATTGATTGATCATATTTAATTGACCTAAAAATACAATTCAACTTAAAAGAGAAGCAATCACATAAACAAAGATATTGATTATGACGTAATTGATTATGGGAAATTTAAGAGAAAATAGAACTTAATAAAGGTTATGGAAGTAAATATTCTCGCATTTATTGCTACTGCACTATTTATTCTACTTCCTACTACTTTTTTACTTATAATAAAAAAATTCATCCAAATAATCTCAATTACATTGATTATAATGAGTTATAAACAATTAGAATCATGAAAAATAAAATTTAAACCATAAAAGACAAGTATTTGATTGAAAAATCAACTTTAGAAGTTTAGAAAATATAACAGAAAAGTAAAACAAGAACAATGTAGAAAATAGTAAAAGTGCAAAAAAACCATAGAGGAAATCCAAATTATGGAAAGTAAACAAAAGCAATAGAAAAAAAGAAGGATCTAAAACATTTTGAATTGATAAACTTTAAGATAAAATTTGTACTAACAGTACTAGAAAAAGTTATAAGATTATTTAATGTTTTTCGTTTACATGGTTTTGGAGTAGTCTCCTCTTTCTTGTATATTCTTTATTTTTTTATGGTTTTTTGTGAGATAGCTTGGTGATTGGGGGCGTCAATTTGGTTGTGATACTTTATCATTATGTTATTTCACATAATTTTGGCTCTTATTCTAATCATTTACTTGTTTGTGAAAATTCTTCTTTTGAAGAAAATAGACGAAGAGATTCCAAAGAAACCATACAACTATATATAGAAGAACATATTAATTGGCTTACATAATTTCTAATTTTTTTTATTTGATTGATGTGTATCATGAACAAATAAATATTTATGACTTACACGTTGTTTTGGGTATCATATTATTATTATTATTATGGATTGTGATGTCAAATTTGAGATGAATGTATATCCTATGGACTTGAATGCTCTTATAAATATTTATCTATTTGTTGATATAAGAAACTTTCTAGTTGGATTAAGCTTAATTTGGATAAATTTAGATAAAATTAGAGTTTCTTTCTTTGGATTGAAAATGATATTAATTGCTCATTATTTGCATTGGATTGATTTAGCTTTTAAACTTGTGAATAGTTATTTGATTTTGGTGTTGTTTGATGTTTTTTTTATAGGTTTATATTTGACATCTACTATTACTTTGATAATAAAATATTTAATAAATTCAAATCTCAATGTAGATATATTTTCCTATAACTTTATATTACTTTTAATTTGAATTCATTCAACATAATATTTATTGCAGGTAACAACTTATAAAGCTAAATTCAATGTGAATTCTCACTAAGAAGGGGAATAACAATGTTGAGTAGATATTTTTGACAATTGTAATTAAACAATAAAAAAAAATAAAAAATGTAAAAGGAGATAAAAAAATGAAAATAAAATTATATTTAAAATATATTGATAAGTTGAAAAAGATTGTTCATTTTAAATTAGGAAACGAAATGTGACAAAATAAAAGTTCTAAAATGAAATATAAAAATAAAAATTCTAAGCATAAACAGATTTTTTTTTTTCAAAAAAGAGCTTAATCTCTAAACTTCTATTTCAAATGACTTTGCTTATAAAAAATGGAATTTAATAATAATATTATTATTATTATTATTATTATTATTATTATTATTATTAATCTAAAACTAACAAGCTTATTCAATTAGTTAAACTTATTTAGGAAAGATAAACCTAATAACAAATAATGTAAAAAACAATTATTACAAACACATAAAAATAAATTTAAAGCCCAAAAAAAAAAACTAAATAAAAAAAAATACAATTTTTATTATAACTTCTAACCTTCTTCTTTTGGCCCTTTATCAGTTGTTTTACATAAGTTCATTAGAGCATCTCCAATGGGATTTGTTACCAAACATGATTTAAGAATAAAAGTGAATATTTTATTGTGGATCACACATTTTAAGTTGCTTAAAAGTGGAGAAAATTGTTTAAAATTAGAAGAAATTTACTTGGATAAACAACTCTGACCATATTTTAAATTACTACACCATGAGACCCATAATAAAATATTTAATTTTATTCTTAAAAACTCTAGTTAAAAACTCTCTTTTAAGGGAAGTTTCAAGTTGGCAAGAGAAGTAATCAATTGTTTGTTTTGAGAATTAATAAAACAAGTTTCCTGCAAAAGTTAATAGGAAAAAACTATTTTGACACAGGATTCCACAGACATCCCATATACAACTAATTATAATATTGTAATAATAATTTTTAAATTATTTTTATTATGATTAAATCATTCTATCATTATTATATTAATGAAATGGATTGTTTGGAGAGTTGTTTGTTTTTCGAGTGTCAAAACATATCATTGCTAAAGGTAACATACTCTGCAATATGTGCTGCTCATGGTTTATGTTTTCTGGCACAACTTCAAATGAGTCTTTGGCACATTTTGCAGCATGCTTTTTGCTGCGTCAATGGTGAGGAGGTGAGGACTTGGTAGACAACCTGGACTGCTGTGGTGTGGAATCTGTGGTCATACAGAAACAAAACTGTGTTTATAAGGGTTGAGTTTGATAGAGAAAAAATATATCTGGATATACTATTCTCCTTTTGCTCTTAGTAGAAAGGACTCCTACCAGGCTTTAAATACTCATTTGTAGGATGGCAGAGTAATCCAGGATGTTGTATTATGCCAAGATTATTTGGAAATATGGGTACCATTTTTCTGTCCACTGCAAAGATTGAATTGGAGTGGGGTTGTTTATGCAGTAAGTATCGATGCAGAGATTGTTACAAAAAGTTTACACCATTATGCAGATTTTTCCCAAGGAATGCTTTACTAATGGTTCGGGAAGATCATATCAAAAGGTAGTTAATGCAGGCGATTAGAAGTCATGCTCCTAATAAGCAAGTTGGAAGTTGTTAATTGCATATAGGAGGCTACAACAAGGTTAACGTTTAAGAATTGCATGACAGAGGCAACAAAATGATTGATTCATATATAGGGGTCACATGAGGCTTAATTTAATGAGGTAGAGGAAGTTATAGAAAATGATGAACTCCTCCTAAACATAGTTTCATTGCATTGTAAAAGGAATGATACTCCTTCTACCATAATTAAATATATATTAATTGTTTGCTTATAAAAAAAAGTTGTATTTAATTTAAACATTTCAGATTATTTTAATTAGTGTTTTATAATTTGGGTAATATTCTAATTATTTATGATGATATATTTAATATTAATTATTAATTATTAGAGAAAAGTTTAATTTCCTAAGTTTTTAGTAAATAGGCAATCTATGTTTTACTTTTACATATTCTAATTGATTTATAAGTTTTTTTCTCATTTACAAAAAATTATCTTGAAGTTTTTTTTTCATTGATCCTTAAGTTTTATCATTTTTTTCAAAGAAACACTTTAATTTCAATTTTATCTCAATTGATTCTTAAGATGTATTTCTTTCATAATATAGTCTAAATTATTTTAAAAAATTAGGGATACACTACTAAAATCTCACAGTCATTTATTTAAGTATTTTAACTCCAAGTAATTATATATTTTACTTTTAATAAATCATGTTTCCAAACATATTAAAGCATAATAAAATATAGAATTACAAAAATAAAATAAATACTTTAACTTTCTTTTTTCTAAGCTCACACTCATTATTTTGTAGAAAAAGAATAAAAGGACTAATTATTTAACTCTAACTTTTGATAGAAAAAACTATTTATGAAAAGAAAAAGTTTAAGAATAACTTAGAACGCAATTCAATGACAAAATGTATTCGTAAAATTGGTAAAGCTCAATAACTAATTAGAACGGAATTAAAATTCATTTATCTATTTAAAATGAGATTAAATTTAAACTAATTATGATAAAAATAAAGTTTAGTGCATAAAGTAAAAAATTTAAGAGGTTACACTTTTTCTTAATAGTTTTCACTTATTTTGTACTATCTTTAGAAAAAAAAAAATCAAATAAAACTAATCCAATCCAAATTACCAAAGGTCATATTCAGTTAGATCACATTTATTATTACATTCAAATTATTTCTTTACCTTAAACATGAATTCAAACATAACCACAAACCCTGTTGTCACAATACATGTTACATGGGTACAGGTGTTATACTCATCCTGTTTTGAAAGACACACTCAAGACTTGAAGAAGAAGAAGAAGAAGATGAATATGATTAACAGTCCACTGAAGTGGTGAAGTATATATCAGGCTGCAGCAGAAGATTTCAGGGCAGACTGCCTGAAAAGCTGAAGAATTCCCACTGTTTTTTCATGTGGAGGAGTTGCCTTTTTCACTGCTTCCACCTCAACAATGGCCATCAACCAAGAAAATAACAGTGGAAACTTTTCTGGCACTATGAACTTCATGCCAAGAACTTCTTCATGAGCCTTGTAAGGACCAAATAACGCACAAAACACAATCTCCACTATTCCAAAGTTGCTCTCAGTACTTGCATTGCGTTCTGCCAGATAGCTCTTCATTCCATCTTCAACCACATTCAGCTTTTCATATACTTGCTCAACAGCCTTTTGTTGCGCTTCTCCATCAGTTTTCACTACTAGAAAACTGGCCTCCATCAACTGCAACCGAAAAATAGAGAGAGATTAGAACAAAAGCATGTGGTTTAAACAAGAAGTTTGATTGACCCATGTGAAAATCTTAGTCAATCACGAAATCTTATATGTTTTAGTTAGTTCACTAATTTTTTACTATTCAAACTTCTATAATATTTAAACTCGAGATCTTGTTAAACCTCAAACCTTGTTTAAAATATTCAAGTCCAGTTCTATTAGGACTAATTTAATGCACGGGCTTGTGTTTCGTTTTAATCATGAGTTAGAAACCAAAAATTTGTGAAGTTTAATACTAACTAGTCTTTTTTCATTCTTTCAATACTTTCACCAAACAAGTGGTATGCGAATCAAAGCAGTGATATTACTCTGTTACAACGTGAGCAAAAATTATCCGACAAAATATCAAATCAGATCAGCAATTTTTTTTGAGTGGTTTAGTTTTTAAGAAGCTGTTACTATTATTTTTCATTTTTATACATCTACTAACGCCAACTTTAACATTATGGAAGCAAGAAATGCAAGTATTGATATGGTTAAATAATTAAAATAAGGAAGCCTTATTACTTACCTGATCCTGGATGAAACTGGACCAGAACCGAGCTTGGGCTCTTCTGTAGGAATCACTGGGAAGCAGTTTAGGACCATCTTTCCATGTTTCATCAATATATTCAAGGATCACCATTGACTCAGCAATGGCCTTTCCATTATGAACAAGTACAGGAACCTTCTTGTGAACTGGATTGTACTTGAGAAGCAATTCACTCTTATTTCTCAAGTCTTCTTCCACATACTCGTAGGGTATGCCCTTGAAATTAAGGGCCAGTTCTACCCTCTTGGCATAAGGGCTGGCCCACATCCCGTGTAGGATCACCTTGTCTTGCTCTGCCATTTTGCTCTGCACTTATTCTCTGGATGTGATGAATTAATGGTGGAGTTCATGCTAAGCCAATGGGTGTGTTTATATATATTGTTTGGAACTTGATCCCCAAGTTTTCCACGAATATAGTATTCCAATGTGAACGTGAAAGTGCAAGTCCAGTGTGAAAACATTATACTCTCTTCCATCCACGGCGAATTGATCTAGGAAGACATTTTCAGCAAACTCCTCCTCAATTTTTTAGGAGAATAGATGAAAAATAAAAATTAAAACGATATTTTCCACAAAGTTAGAATTGATTTATGCTTGATATTACTTTAGAATTTATATTTTTTAGTTCTTTTTAATTTGATGGTTAACTTTTTTTTTTATTATCTTCTAATGATGATACCTAAAATTGTCAACTCCGCAACGTTGACTTCACACACACACATATATATATATATATATATATATATATATATATATATATATATATATATATATATATAATTTTGCTTGGGAGTTCTACGTTAAAAGAATCATTGCCGTGACAATGTTATTCTTCGAAAGATGGGGAGGAATGTAACACGTTAAATTGTATATCTTCCATTCCGATAAGTTCTAAAGTTTTGGTAATTAAAAAAATGTCATCTTAATCTTATCAAATTTTATATAATCTCACTGACTCTTTAGTATATATATATATATATATATATATAATAGTCATTTGAACCTGGTGTACCACTTTTCTTTTCTATTACATGTTTTTTCTCTCTTTTGTTTTGGGTTTTTTGTTGTTGTTTTACTCTACTATCGATCCACGTACCATTTCTTTCACAATCGTTCATACACAATGAGCTAAAATCTAACTCAATTTCATCAATTTCCTTTTTCGTTGGCCCGTGAATAATAAAAATGGGAGGAAGGAGGTGAGAATTGATGGAAGAAATATTTAGGAAAAATATTTCAACAATATGAATATTTCAGTGAAGATACTCGTATCAACTTGTTTTAGATATATGAAAATTATTTTGAAATATTTATGATATACTTAATAAATAGAAATAAAATATTCCACACATATTGAAAAATTATGGTAGCACACTTTCATTTAATCAGGTTTGATATTTATTCTATTTCATTCAATCATATTCATTTCTTTCATTTACTTTCTTTCATTTACTGACTTAAGCATCAAAAAGTCTTTTACAAATATCTCACATTCACTTTATATTTATTTAGTCAAACCTAAAGAAGCTTAGATATCCTCCATAATCTAGATAATAACACTTAGCGTCCATCGTGGGACAAGATAAAACGTTTTCGACACTCACGTTTAGATAGCAAGGCATCTATTCTTTTCCACGCATCATGGACCCAACCACACTCATTAAGAGCCTCATGCCCACATGGCCGAACAAGAGCAATAAACTAATACAAAAATATAAGACTTACACATGAAAAAGTCGATTATGATTCGAAATAATTGCAAGAAGAAGTAAAGACTCTACATGATCATATTAATGAGATTATCAAGAAACCAACTGACCAAAAGAAAATAACACCAAATGAAGACGAAGTGGTAGTTACTGCGAAATCTCACTCTCACTTCAAGCATTCTGGGTGACAAAAAACCAATGTCGAGCCACAAAAATCAATATCAAGCCACAAAAGACTAATGCTAAGAAAGAAGTTGAGTAAAAACAGAACAACTAAAAACGAGTATGAATCTATTATGTCAACTCAAGTTTCAGTACAAACGTGTGTGAAATATGAGCATCCATTTGTGTAAGGTATACTTGATAACCCTCTCCCCTAAAATTGGCGTGCGCCCCCGGTCGATTCCTACACTGGGATCTCAGACAGTGGCGGATCTTGACCATTGATTTTGAGAGGGCCAAATAATATATTATTAATAAATAATAAATAAATATAAAAGGGTAAAAGAAGATGAAAGGGTGAGAAGATAAAATTGTAAATGAATAAATAAATATATTAAATGATCATTAAGTTTAAGGGGATAAAATCATAAATTATATGAGAGTTAGGAGTGATGAGAGGATAAAATTGTAAATATACAAGTAAATATATTAAATGATCATTAAGTTTGGGGGAACCAAAATTATAAATTACATGGGAGTTACAAAACTTTGGGGGGGTCACGACCCCCCTCAGCTCCAAGAAGATATGCCACTGATCTCAGACCCAGATGAGCACATATGAGTTTACCTTACACATATGGAGGTGTACTCGGACAAGGATTCCTTCAAATGTTCAATATTTTTTACCACACTCAAAGACATCGTGCTCCAATGGTATTATGAACTCCCAAATGGATATGTTGCTTACTTTGATGACTTAGCAAGCAAGCTAAGAGATCAAATTGTCACAAGCCGACCTTATACGAATAACTGAACAACCTTCGAAACATTAGATAAGAAAAAAAAAGGAGTAATTACAAAATTTCCTAGAGAGGTTCGTAGCCATCAGCCTCACCATACCACATTCAGAACCAAGTAATGCATACTATGATGACTAACCTTTAAACTAGAGCATTCTCAGAGAGCTTATACCTCAATAGGCCAAATGACATGGACGAGTTAAGAACATGAACCTTGAATTATATCCAGTTGGAAGAGGAGGACCAACAAGCTCGACATGTAAGAGACATTTACGCATCGTATACTATGTTCAAATTGGTACCCCACTACCAAATTTTCCTAACATCACTTTCTTGAATGAAGAATACAAAAGGTATGATCCATCCTAAGATGACCTAGATAACGACTTTGCTTGTGCCCAAATTCCTCTATTATCTTTCTAATCCAAATAGCTTCCTTACATGTCTGGGTGACTATCATGTACTCAGCTTCTGTGGTAGACAGAACTACAACATCCTGTAACTTGGATAACCAACTTACTGCCCCTCCTGCAACTGTAAACACATAACCAGTAGTAGATCTCCTTTTATTCAAATCACTTGCAAAATATGAATCAACATAACCTCTAACGAATAATTCTGATCCTCCATAACATAATGCAACACCTGAGGTTCCTTTAATGTATCTAAGGATCCTCTTTATAGCACTCCAATGCTCTCCACCAGGATTTCCCATGAATCTACTAACTACTCCCACTGCTTGTGCAATGTCTGGTCTTGTACAAATCATGACATACATAAGACTTCTCACTGCTGATGCATACGGTACTCGAGACATTTACATCCTCTCTGCTTCATTGTTGGGACTCATACTTGAGGATAACTTACAATTGATAGGAAGTGGGGTGGAAATTAGCTTGCAATCTTGCATGTTGAAGCGCCACAAGATTTTCAGTAAGTAATTCTTTAGAGAAAGTCAAACCTTCTTATCTTTTCTGTCTCTGTGAATTCGCATCCCTAAAATCTTGTTTGTTAGTCCCAAGTCCTTCATGTCAAACTCCCTAGCCAATTGTGCCTTTAACTCTTGGATTCGATCAATGTTGGGGCCTACTACCAACATGTCATCCACATACAACAACAAGATAACAAAATCATTATCACCAAACCTATTGTAATATGTACAATGGTATGAGCTGAGTCTATTGTAACCTAGGCAAATAATGAAGGAATCAAATATCTTATATCAACATTTTGGACACCTGCTTTAGACCGTATAGGGATTTGGTTAACCTAAAAACGAAGTTTCTTGTTATTTAAAGTCTTTTGGTTGGAGCATATAAATTTCCTCTTCAAGATCTCCATGAAGAAAAACAATCTTTACATCCAATTGTTCGAGATGTAAATCAAATGCAACAGACATAGCCAGGACAACTCTGATGGACGTCAATCTGACAATCGACAAGAATATCTCATTGAAATCAATACATTTTTTTCTGAGCATATCCCTTTATCACCAATCTAGCACGATATCTTTCTACTTGATCATTATCATCTCTCTTGATCTTATAGAGTCATTTGCAACCAATGGCTTTTTGACCTTTTGGAAATTCCACAAGATTTCATGTCTTGTTTTTATGAAGAGCCTCAATTTCTTTCTGCATCGCAGTCATCCACAGAGAAGCATCTGAACAACTCATAGCCTCTTGAAAAGTTGAAGGTTCTCCTTTTTCATTTAGACGACAATATACATCATGACTTGCCATCACATATTGTGAATGCCAAGATGGTCTGACTTTTTCTCGTGTTGATCGTCGGAGATCTCCATTACCAATCTCATTTGGTTTTTGATCTTCGTGCTCCTCTTCTGACTTAGACGAGTCATCCGAACATTTATTCTCTATCTGTACTATAACCTTGTCCTCTATCAAGCTGTCATTTGTCTGCTCACTTTGCAGTTCATTTTCTGTAAAGACTACATCTCTGCTAACAACAACCTTGTGGGAAGTGGGATCCCACAGGCGATACCCCTTCATATTGTCAGCATAGCCCAAAAAGAGACATTTCTTGGATTTTGGATCCAATTTTGTTCTTTCTTGAGTGTTGTACATCACGTACACAAGACAACCAAAAACACGTAAGGATGAATAATCAGTTGGTTTACCTTTCCATAACTCCATTGGTATGCTTAAACCAATGGCAGTTGACGGTGACCGATTTATAACATAACAGACAGTTTTAACCGCTTCTTCCCAAAAAAACTTGGTTACTCTAGCTATTCGCAACATAGCTCTAGTTCTTTCTAGGAGAGTTTTATTCATCTGTTCTGCTATACCATTCTGTTGAAGCGTATGTAGGACAGGAAATTGTCTGGTAATACCCTCTTGCTTGCAAAATGCTAAAAATTCTCCGTATACATATTCTCCTCCGTTATAAGTCCTCAATCACTTAATTCTTTTGCCAGTTTTAAGTTCTACTTGTACTTTGAATTCCTTGAACTGTGAAAACATATCTGACTTATTCTTGATAGGGTATACCCACAATCTCCTGGAGTAATCATTGATGAATGATACAAAATATTTTGCTCCTCCAAGGGATAGTACCGATGATTCCTACACATCAAAATGAATCAAGTCCAATATGTGTTTACTTTTAGCAGTCACTCTAACAAACTTCAATCTATGTTATTTGCTTATCACACAGTGCTCGCAGAAGGGTAAACTAAGATCTTAAAGCCCGAGTAAGAGATTACATTCTGCAAGGATTTTCAAACCACTTTCTGACATATGACCAAGTCTATGATGTCACATGATTACTGCATCTTCCTGACTTGTTTCCGCAACTGATGCATCTGTTTCTTGCAACGTATCTCCAAGCAGCACATACAAATTTGCCATGATCTTCTTTGTCTTCATGACAACCAAACTCCCCTTCACCAACTTTAAGATTCCACCTTCAACATAGATTTTACACCCGAAGTTATCTAATAGATTCTTCTTCAAGTCTTTCACATGTCGTACCCCTTGAATTGTGCGAACAGTACCATCATACATTTTAATTTTGATGATACCAACTCCAGTAATCTCCAATGCATGGTTGTTTCACATGAAGATGAATCTACCTGTGAATAGTTCATAAGTATGGGTGTCAATATGGGTTCTAACCCGTGAGCCAACCCGGCTCACCACGGGTTCGAGCCGGGTTGGGTTGGATTTTTTTTATTTCTACCGATTATGGGCTAAAAATGAACCCGGCTCACTTAACCCACGGGTTAAACGGGTTCGAGCCGGGTTATGGTGGGTTGGCCTGCAACCCACCATTAATTTTAAATTTTAAAAATAATTATAATATATATTAACCTTAATTAATAATTATATTTTAAATTTTAAAAACAATTATAATACTTCGATAACCCTAAATGTTATCCTGCCTCATCTCTATCCTATATTGTCGCTGCCGCCACAACAAGTCAAACCCTATCGGCAACACTACGTTTGTCGCTGCACTTATCTTATCATATGTTCATCTTCATCGTATCACTACATCACCGTACCCACTTGTAGCATCTATACATTATTTGTTGTTTGTTATTGATTTATACGTATATCTCTTTAATATATGAATTTTTGACTTCTTTCTTTCAAATTAATTTACGAGTATGGAATGCGAAACAATGCATCAAAGTGTCAATGTGAATTGTGTTGGTGATGATTTTATTGTTAATGAAAAACCCAATGAGCCAATTTCGAGTTAATAATGAAGATACTAATGTTGAGAAAAAAAGGAAAAAAAGCAAAAGTTTCTACATCCGAAGTTTGGAAATATATATATATATATATATATATATATTTTATATTTATATTATTTAAAAAAAATATGGGTTAGTGAGCCAACCCACCTAACCCACCAACCCGTGGTGGGTTGAGCCGAGTTGTAAAATTTCTGGCTCACCAAAAAGTGAGCCGGGTTGAGCTCATCTATTTTCAGCTCAACCCGTGGTGAGCCAACCCGTGTGAGCCGGGTTGGCTCACTTTGACACCCCTATTCATAAGTGTGAAACCAATCTCGGTGCAGATTCATGTGTCATGTTGCACCTGAATTCACTACCCACTTGTCATGAAACTCATTTTCACCATTAGAGATAATTACTACTTCGCTCACCAGAATATCTCCATCTTCCGAGGTACTTACAACACAACCTTATAAGGTTGATTCCTCATATTTGTTTCCTCCATTCTTCCTCTTCCAACACTCTTTTCTCGTATGTCCTTTCTTGCCACAAAAGTAGCATTTGATTTTAAAATTTTTCTTACTTCGAGACCTCGATCTATCATTACTTAAGCCACGTTCTATTGATCTTTCTTTCATCATTATCAAAGTCTCTTGCTTGTTTGGAACTTTCGTCCTTACTCATCCTCCTGGATTCTTCTTCAAGAATAGCTTCGGCGACATCTTTAAAGTGCATATTCTCACCAATATTATTATTTGTAATATTGATGATGAGTTGATCATACGAATCAGGTAAACTTTGAAGTAGAAACTCTGCATGTTCATTTTCAACGATGTTGAAATCTTCCACTGATAGTTTGGCAAACAAGGTATTCAAATGGTTAATGTGGTTCGTCACTGATGTGAACTCACTCATCCGAAGAGTATAGAGTTTTTTCTTCAAGAATATTCTTATGTGAAGTGACTTCACCTTATATAGTCTAATGAGGGTATCTCAAATCTCCTTCGCAATAGTCTTCTCCACAATACTGGATAAAATCGAATATGTCATTGATAAGTGCAAATTCGCAATAACATTGTCGTTCATTTCTTTTCATCGTCGTTCATCCGTGTATTCCACAGTTTTTCTGCAATTGCATCAATACAATTGTCCTTCCTCAAAATTGTCTTTGTCTTTAATTTCCATAATGAGAAATTACTCCCATTGAACTACATAAAGACATTCACAAAAGATGTCAACAGAAGGAAGAAACACAAAATTTGAAAAGTCTTCACAAACACCCAGCTATTTGTAATTGACTTGGAGCCACCCTCAGAACAGATAACATCTTGCACTTAAAATCAGTAACGATAGCAAAACCTCTAAATCATTAAACAAACACTCATATATACTAGGATGGAAGAAAAACACGACTCAATAGTCATCATATGAGCATAGGATGACTCACATATATCAAACAATTTACAAAAACTCTCTACAATAGAAATTGACATATACTCGGACCTATAATGGTGTACCTCATTCAACATCGAGTAGTACTAGGGGTCAGGGATAAAGGCGAATCTATCATTACATTTAGCCTTAACACCTCCACTAGGACCCTCTACATTAGGTTTTTGCGATCCCTAACCCATTTTTTATTTGCCCTTGCATTTTCGAGACACAATAGCGATGGAAACCACCACCTGAGTAGGATTAGAAGTCACTTTCACCTTTTTAGAAGACACACACACATCTCTGACACTATTAGAAGATGTGGCTTTGGTAGAGCACACCTCTTTGGAAACCAGAGGAAACACTCGCTCTAAACAAAAATAGAAGCAGACATTGCTAAAATGAAAGATGAGGAGTAATGAGGTACCTTTGCAAAGATGAAGGAGAAAGAAGAATGCAAATGAAGAGAAAGACACTTGTCCACGAGAGTTGTAGAGAGAATGCGAAAGAGTTGCAAAGAAAAGAAAGAGCGAAATGGAAGCCAACACTTGAAAGGGTAGTAAGATAAAAGAAAGATAACGCATAGGAAGTCGAATCATTTTGAATTACAAAACTAATGATTGTAAATTTTTCCCTAATTAATATAATGTCAAACTAAGAAAAGACAATATAACGAAAATATGATAAGAAAAAGGTAAAGCGACAAGAATATACTAAGTCCATTCGCCTCTATTAATACTATATCTACATATACTACAAACTTTAAACTTATGGAACTTATGTATCTAACCGACACTAAAATAGTTGAATACTATAATTGTTGAGATACTTATAGAAAATATCTCAGCATATTTTAGCATCTTGACAACTTCCAAATATTTAAATACCATCTTGCTCCGAAATACATGAAAATCACCCCAAAATATCTATTATATATCTCCTGTATCTCTTATATTTTCATTCAACAATAATCTAATATTCATTTCGTTCTTGCTCCGAAATACATGAAAATCACCCCAAAATATCTATTATATATTTCCTGTATCTCTTATATTTTCATTCAACAATAATCTAATATTCATTTCTTTCACTTTTTAAGCATCAAGAGTCTTTTTGCTCGTATATTCGGTACGCCCTCTTTAACAGTGGGACCATTAAAGCATAAAAAATAACAAAAAATTAAAAATTACCCTCCGTAAATAAATCTAAAAACATTAAAAGTGTGTTAATGCGAATATGGTTGTTTCCTATTTCTCTTTTTCCAGAGCCTTGTACTGCTCTACAAAAGAGAAACATTAAAAGAACTTCAATTTTCTCTTTTATTGTTTTATAAGCTAATTTGTACAGTGGACTTTCTAGTTTTCCTTAATTGATGCATGGGTCAAACCATTTTGGTTTATGTTTGCAAAGATCAATAACAGATGTGTCCATTAGAAAGATTTTATCGACTTGTTGTGTTTAAAACATAGGAATAAGTAATCCTGTAGAATACGTGTTACTATCATTATAAAACGCCACTCACGTTTAATTTAAATAAATTAAATATAAAATGAAAATATACATTATATGCAGTATGATGTTTAGCTTATTATTATATTTAAATGTTTTCATAAAAGGAATAAAAATACTTGTAATATAATTAAATAAGCTAATACTTCATAGTTATAAACTAATAAATGTTCATAAAAATACTTAAGGGAATTTTTTTAATTTGACGTGCCATATTTTAATTTTTTTTCTAAAATTAAATTACAAAATAATAATATATTTTATCTAAATTTTATTTTAAATTTTGAAAATAAAGTTCTACTTTTTTATATACAAATATTAATAAAATAAAATTTCAATAAAAAATTAGAATAATTTAAATTTATTTTTGCTTTATACATGTAAGCTAGAGGTGACAAACTAAAATACTAAGTATAATATTTTGATTATAATGAAATTTTGTAATAACTTATTAAAATATAATTATAATTTATTTATTTAGATATATTTTTGTGCATGCAAGCTTATATATGTTCCATATTTTGATAACTTGTTTTTAAAAACCTCGTGAAAATTGTTTTTCACTATTAGACGCTGTGTCTAATGCTTTATAGTTTAATTCTTTAAAATATTTGTTCAAAGTTTTAAATTTTATTCAAATTCTCCCTTTTCTTTCTAAAGTTAACTAGATCTTTCACTTTAAGATTGAATTCACCACTCTTTAAAGAGTTAAACCGAGCAAGAACTAGGTTCACCACCACAAGTCTACTGAAAAATACTCAATAAACATATTTATTTATATTTATAATTTTGACTCAAATCTTATGATAATTAAATATATTTATATATATATATATATATATATATATAATTTTGTTTCTTCGTTTAATATTTTTTTATAAATATTAAAGCAAAACATAAATATATATTGAATAAGATTTTTTTAAATCTTTACAATTTTTTCATATTTTTTTTCATTATTTATTAGTAAAATATTATTTATTTTTTCCAAAAGTCGTTTATTAAGATCTGATTGTACCACTTCATCGGGTTGAATCTCTAATTTATAGACTTGACAATTCCAAGTTATTCCAGTGCTAAGCTTCCAAAAAGTTCATAGTTCAGTCATTCTGATTTTTCTCAAAATTTTGTTAATATAATTGTAGGAAATCATCTTAGTCTTTCTATTAATTAATTAAAAATATATAAAAAATATAAATTATAATTTAAGTTGTTATTATATTAATTTTAGATAATTAATATTATAAAATATTCACAAAATAATAACAATTTATTTTATATAATAATATTTGTCACATAACAAACGTTTAGACTGTTATGAAAATCATTAAAGAGTATAACTAGAAGATCTTTACTAAAAATATTAACAATTTGATATCGAGATAGAACATGAAAGATCCATATTTCCACACAAATAATTATTTCAAATATAAAGTGTGTATACAGGATTACCCACACTAATATAATGTAATTTTTTGAATTGATCAATAAAACTTAAAAAAAAGTTTTGAATCCAATAAAATTCAAAAATAATATTAACTATCAATAATCATAATTGTCATAACATTTAGTTGGACATAATTCATTTAATATAACTTAAAACCGACTGAAGATACTTTGAATGTTTTTGTTTTCTTCCATACTGGATAATTCATATTAGAAGATTAAGTTTATTTTGTTTTAGGTAATAGAATCCTCAAACATTGTGGTAAAAGTATTACATATGTCTTAGCACCTTGAATGCATAGTGCTTTTTGTATTCTTTTTTCTAATAAAGTGCACATGAAAGCATTGTTGGCCCTTGCCCTTGAATTCAACATGTATCTTTGTTTGTGTTGGTTGTCCAATTATCTTTAGGAAGAAGTTTCCTTTCACTATCGTATGAAATATAATTCTCGATTTTCCAAAACATCCCAAATATCAATGAACATGATTCAAAGAATGTAATCATTCTCTATTAGAAATAGTTGAACTTCACTTTTTTTAATGAAAAAAATTTTGTTCACAGCTTCTCTTTCATTCTCCTTTGTCTTGTGGCCTATGAAATTAACTTTAATAGTAACGGACTCTACAAGAAGGGGTTGAATAATAGATGATCGTATACATAGAAAGTACAAAACAAAAATAAAATGATAAAGAGAGTTCAAATTATATTAGTCCACCCCAGTTCTTGTACTAAGTTTTCATTTAAGCAATTCTTAAAGGGTTTCCCTGTAATCAACTTGATATACAAGAAAAAATTATTACTATCATTTCAAGCTACAATGAATACACAAAATTACTCTTAATTATCCCTTCTTAATCTCTTCCTTCGATTAAGAATTACAAATATTTTTACATGTCCCTCTTAGCTACAACAAAAAGAGTATAAAGATGATATACAACAGAACATTCACCATTGAGATTATAATTTTGGTGTAAATTATAATAAAGATTTTCTCTCAACTACTATACTTTTTCATAGATATATTACTTATATCATTTGAATGATTAGTATGTAAGTAGTAACCTAGTTTATGGGGAGATGAGGGCCAGATCACCAATTTTTTTTAACTTACATAAATATTTATAATTTTAATTCTATATACTTTTGATCTCTTATTTAATTATATATATATATATATATATATATAAATTAAATTAACTATTAAATACATTGGATAAAAAAATATGTTATATTATTTTACCTTTTTATATTTATTTATTATTTATTAATAATATTTTATTTGATTGGTGAAATATTCCCCACTATATAATTATCATATATTATAGCTGTATCTTCTACCTTCATCATCCATTACATTTTATAAGTTCTCATATTGTAGAATAATCTATCTTTCATATTCTTTTAAAATATATGTAATAATTTTTAATATATTGATAGGCAGCACTGCGATATGCTTTAATAGTCGCTAAAAATTCTTCTTTATAAAATCTTAGTACTAGATAATATATTTCCTTTTATAAAAGAAATAATATATTTGATTATATTAGGTTAACAATTAGAGGAGAGATTTGTTTTGGATTTAATCCATATATAATACTCTATATAATTCTATACAATATTATAAAAGTCACTCAATTTTCCAAATTTTTATTTTAATCTACATATAATACTTTATATAATTTCATACCAAATACATTCAATTTTTGCAAGTTCTAGTTTTGGCTTACCTGTAATCTTTTTTATAATTTTTTTAATGATTATACGTGTTCCTTCAAATAACAAAATGTGATTGTGTTTAATATTTAATTTCTTATTAAGTCTAATTAATTGTTAGATGTTATAGATATTATAGTAACATTTTATTTAGCATTATTGTCCATTATAAAATAATTTATTATTTAAAGATTTTTTATTTTTTAATTTTATTTTATTTATTACTATGCTACACAAAGAGTTAGAATAGAACCATCTAATATACTAGACTAAAGTCCTAACATATTTTTCCATTATAATTTTCACATTACAAAAAATCTCGTACTATATGACACGCTTAAATCTTATCAAGAAATTTATGGCAGCCTCAGACGTATATTTCGTTCTGAACAGTATAAACCTTGCTGTGCAAATTTTATGTAGATTTTTAATGTATAAGAGAGAAAACTTGCCGGTGTTACCCGTTTTTCCCAGTAAACAAGACCAGGTAACGAAGCTTGAATAATTAAAAACATAAATGCCTTCAGCAAGTAATCTCCTTTTTGTTGAACCAAAACTAGCCACTAAACTTGGATTTACATGAAGTTATGAAATTGAGAAGATAAGGCCTAAATCTCGTTTACAAAACGGAATACAGTGGGAAAACAAAAGATGAAAGTGCAAAACATAAACCCAGTGCTATTATGATTCATGACCGAGTTTCAACATTATATCTATAGCTTGATGATCTCAAGAGTCTTTTGTTGTGTGATTGCTTTAGAAGTAACAATTATGACTCAGCAGAAGAAACAAATCTTATCACTATGATTTATGAACTTTAACAAATAGGACAACTATTAACTTTACCATTTTACAAAAGAAACAAGAAAAATCTATACCACCGATGTTAAAGACACCAGACAATTTCATGCTCCATGCATCTTACTCAGCTGGAAATATCTTGAACCCAAATCACAACTAGAATCAGTTTGTCAACTGTCATTTTGGAACTGTTCCTCCATTTCAATATTGCTTAGGCCATCACTCTGAGCTCGTAGTGTTGTCACCTGCAACCCAATACTTCTTGACAGCAAACAACACCTTCTCTGAAACCAGTGGACCATCCTCATGATCCACCATTTTGGTATTCCATCTCATTCCTTTCACAATTCTTTTCACCTTCATTAGCACATCGGCTTGATCTCGGAATATCACTGCTCCTTCAGGCCGTAGTATACGGTCCATCTCCAACAGAATGTCTTCTGCATTACATCTGCATTGATCATTTGAGTTAGCAAAACCCAACTGTATTTTTGTTTCCCTTGCACACCTGTCCCCAAGGTTGTTCCTCTACAGGGTCTAGCATAAACATTTAGCACCCTCACCACGTTGTATTAACTGAACTTCATTTAGCCTATCCAACTGCTTAGACTAGTACAACTAGCCATGAAGACTACGTTTCATCTGGGAATACAAAAGGAAATGACAAAGAAATCAACTTACACATTTTTGTACAAGCTGAAAACACCATTTGCATGGATAAGGTCATATGTCCTCGGATATGTGGAGAAGGCTTCACACCTGGTAGGAAATTGAAATTGATAATTATCAAACAAAACAAGGCTCTCTTCCAACCCCTTAAGTTTCAAATTAAAAATCTCTGCATGGTTAGATCGTATGAAAGTAAGTCCATTGGAAGCAAAATTTATCAGAATTTACTGCTCAAAGAAAAATTACTGAATCGAATCCTTGTACATAAAGTTTTGCAGTACTTAAATTGCTTATGTTTCTTGGCCTTTAACTAATCATCATTGCAATTATCAACAATTAACTCAGACCAAGTTCTTCAATAAAATGACTTTGACCAATTCTAGGAGGTTCAGGTTTGAACTAAGAAGGAATAATGACAAACACAAATTGGCAAATAATAATTTTTTATTATGGACAGAGAAAATGGTTATATATTGCTTTCTGTGTTTCATTTCTTCTGAGTCCATTATTCTTTTCTTTTTCTCCTGGTCTTGTATGCTTTGGTGATATATTTATGTATGCAGGCAGCTATGGGGTTAGGGGATATAAGTTTGAATGTACGTTTGAGAGAGAGACCTCTTTGTTAAGGCTTTGGCCTATGCATTGTGGATTGTGCTTTATATTTGTCCTGTTTGTGCAATCTCAAAAATGTCAACTATTATACTAATTTATGCAGTGGAAGGTCAAATATACAAGAGTTATGATCTTAAGTTATACTTTTATAGCTAAGTTCAACTTACTAAAACTAAAAAGGTTACACACAAGAGACTTAAACTATAAAAGAAAAAGAAACCATGTCACAAAAGTTACCAGTCGTGATAAATGCCAATCAATCCACGCTCAAATATAACACCCAGGTTAGCTTTCTCAGCAATTGTGGGCACAACATTCATAACCCATAATTTGGGTGATTCCAGTGCGGCAGCAAAACTTCCCAGACCAGCATTCATGTCCATTATGTTGCGATACCTCCCTGAGCTAATGATTTTGTTGATCCGTTTGTATGCATTCACATGCTTCTTCCATAATCGGTTGTCCTCTTCAAATGCTTCCGCAGATACACCAGGAACAGATCCACTGGTAATTCTGGAAGGAACATCATTGAGTCTCTCCTGGAATGGCTTCCATGAACCAGTAGATTTAGTAAGAGTTGCACAATTTTCCATTTTCTTGTACCTACACATTTTCAGACCTTTAAGAAAGTTATTGAAACCAATAGTCCATAATCCAAAAGTTAGGCCTCATTAGTAGCTTTTCATAAATGATTGAAGAAATGTGATTCTTGATATACCATGCTTCTGACGTACTCAATCTTGTAAAACAGTGTTTTACTAGTCAAGAAATATTTCTTACAAAATGCTTATAGAATAAAATTTTGTATCCTTCCGAAAGATAGCTTAAGAAATAGTTTGGGACTAGATACTAGAAAAAAAAAAATATTAACTTAGAAAAAACTTAGAAAATTATTTATGTTGAAATACATTCTATCCTTCCAAGTTGACAAAGAATCTAGTGCAAGAGTAATAATAGGATTTGAGTTTCTGATAAAGTATTAATTAATTAGTGAAAACAAAAATAAAAGGAAGGGGCAAAAGATGAGTGAAATAATTTACCAGACATCATCAGAATTTGTGGTTTCACACATTGTAGGTTGAGTATCTTGTTCAACGCAATCACC
Organism: Sphenostylis stenocarpa; assembly: GCA_963425845.1. Taxonomy (NCBI): domain Eukaryota; kingdom Viridiplantae; phylum Streptophyta; class Magnoliopsida; order Fabales; family Fabaceae; genus Sphenostylis; species Sphenostylis stenocarpa. The sequence goes on from OY731406.1 coordinate 55,382,485, forward strand.
ACTTTGCAATTTTTTTCTCCAGATCGCTATTTCACCCTTCTCATATTTCTTTTCCCAGCATAAAAGTTTAGCATTATTCTCAATCTGCCGTTGCTCCTCCTCAAGCTCATAATCAGGACGTTGCCATGCACGAAAGTTAGTTTTCCAGTTGATGGGAGGACCAGCCAATATCCAGTAACCACCAGGTCTAAGAACCCGGTCAACTTCCTTCATGTACATTCCATCTAAGAAACAAGTTCCCATAAGTACAGTTTAAAGAAATTTCTTACAACCAAAAAGCCAAAGTACTACTTTTGTTAACCCACCATCAAACAGTTAATAAGAAACCAAGAAACAAAGTGAATAAAAAAAATCAGATATAGATCTGTTGTAAGAAAAAGGGGACTATGACGATCATTATAATAAGAAATAGCTAGGCCATAGTTTAAGTACTCGAAATCAATTCGGTTTTCTAAGCCACGAGAGAACAAATCAAACAACCCAACCTTTTAAGCTGTTAACTTTACAATCAATACAAGCTGAATCAGACTTCATTATTGGTATGGTATGTAAGCATATATCATAAAACATGTTGTTGTCATCCATAAAGGCCATAATAACATACAAAATCATCTCCTCAAGAGATACCAAGAAATTTTTTATTGATCCAAAACATATATTTTAATTGGTCTAGAGCAGAAACATCATAGTTAATCTCACCATTTGAACCCCATTGAATCAAGCAGCGAGAACAATGTGCCATATCGAAAGCTCCAGAAGGGAAGGGAAGCATTATTGTTCCAAGAACACCAATGATTGCTGGAACGCCTCTTTCTAAAGCAAATTGAACTTGTGCTTCATGAGAGTCTCTTGGTGCAATGGACATAGTAATAACATTTTTCTTAAACAGGTATGCACCAAAACTAGCAACCTAGCCCCAACAAAAATCAGCAAATGAGCTATTATATAATTAATGGGCACAACTAAGGGCTCCAAATTTGAAACAGAGACAGGAAAGAAATATTTCAATAAATAAGAAAATGTGGCATGGATGAAGCATTCAAAGTGGAAAGTTCCTTTAGGAAAGCTTGCCATTAGCCAGGACTCTCTCATTATGGAGAATAATTTCTTCATGCAAACATTATTTAGAGGCCAAAAAATAAAGATAACCAAAACCAGTATCTAATGTATGATTTGACGTACCCCACAACCAGTATCTAATGCAGTTCTAATCATCCCATTGTCCAATGGAATAACAGATGCAAGTTCATCTATGTAAGCATCAGCTCCATTAGGAAACTGCGTTCCACCACCAGGGAACCTGAAAACATTCCCTTCATATTGTATCCAATTCTGCACAGCCTTCTCAACTGTCAAGCTCTTGTAAGGCGCATTTGCATATGGTACATAATCACGACTCATGGGCCATGGAAATGGTGTTGCATATCCTTTGGGGGCCGGTATGAGACAATGCAACTTTTCTTCATCAGGAAAACAGTGTCTTTCTCTATAGGCCATGTTTTCTCGGGGAAATGTCATTGCCCGTGCTTGATCATGACAAGGGGTGTAATCAATGTAGTGATCATCACACGGCTTGAACTCCTTGATTTGTGCGTCAGAACCATCAATTCCATCATCATCATGGTGAGTCTCATAGTTTAGATCAGAGAGGACACTGCAATCTGTATGCTTAGTAATCTCAACAGCTATGCTATCTCCCTTTCCAAAACCACTCCGTTGCCACAAACCCAATATATAGAAGAAACCACACAAGCCAACTATGATGAAAATAGAAATTGAACTCCTATTATTCCTATTGTCCCCAGGATTTCCTTTTGTAACCATGATGAATCTTTATATTCTAAACTCTGCATGGTTAAAGCGAAACAGATTAAGGCATGAATGTGAAATGAACTAAATAGCAGGATGCTCCATTTAGATCAATTTACCAATGGTCACAACAACAACAATTAATGCAACCTAAAATCAGTCTAAACAAAAATAATATACATAATTCAAAGATTTGTCGTCTGCGTAAGCACATTGCCGTGCGGTCCACTTTTCAAACCCTTACGACAAATTAATTTTCACGCCAATCATTGTTAGAACATTCAATACATCTTATTGTGAATCAATTAAATCAACATTGACAGCAACCTCGTGCTGTTTTTACCCTTTGGAATTATCAATTAAAAGTATAACGAATCCAACAGCAGTGCAAATTCAAAGTACAAGAAAACATAACAAATTTGTGATTTAATTAAATCAAACACTTCCTCTAATAAAACTCATCCCTCTCTTTATCAAAAAGACAAAAAATTAAAACCTATTATAGCGGTTAACAAAGTTTGTTGAAATAATAGGATGGGAACGAAGGAATAGAGATTCATCACTTACTGGTACGAAAATGAAAACAAACAAGAAATGATGAAAATATTGGATGATGGTGGGCCCTAGGGAATCAAGATATGCATCTTCATCAATGCGAATTCCTGAAAGGAGAGGAACGTTGGCGGACAAAAGATTTGAAAAAAGAGGAAAGGATTTAGATTATCGTTGTGGTTGTGTTTGGAACGCAGAAGAAGTGGAATGATTGTGTTGTTCCTCGTTTGTTAACATTCGAGTTCCGAAATGTTCGAGGGTACGGAGATGTCGCAGTAATGTACTCTTTTATAGGATTACTTCATTGGTTGTTTAACTAACTAATATGTTTTCGCGTACTATGTACCGGGATTATAAATATCATTTTGAAAAAAATACCTAACGATATTTTTTTATCGTAACATTGAGACTTTTTTTTTATAAATAATATTATTTTAAAAAATATTTCCTAAAATAACATTTTTATAATATTATTTACTTGATCACGTTTTAAAATAATTGATTATTTTAGATTATGATTGATTATTTCGTGTAAGATCAACTCTCACTCAAACGAGAAATCTATCGCTTGAGCAAGGAAACTTGCAACTAATGGGTATTGTCGAATTCTATTTTGCTCAAGTGACAGAATTCCAGCTCGAGCAAGAAATGATTGAAATATGTGATGATCCAAGTTACATTATGTGACTAACTGCGTTGGACCTTTACTCTATGGTCAACTCTCGTTCAAGCGAGAAATTCATCGCTTGAGCGAGGAGACCTGCAACTAATGGGTAATGTCGAGTTTTATTTCGCTCAAGCGATGAAATTTTCACTCAAGCGAGAAGTGATTGAAATATGTGATGACTCAAGTTACATTATGTGACTAACTACGTTGGACCTTTAGTTTGTGGTCAACTCTCGCTTAAGCGAGAAATATGTGACTAACTATCGCTTGATCAAGAGTTGACCACATACTAAAGGTCCAACGCAGTTAGTCACATAATGTAACTTGGGTCACCACATATTTCAATCATTTCTCACTCGAGCAAGAATTTCGTCGCTTGAGCGAAATAGAACTCGACAATACTCATTAGTTGCAGGTCTCCTTGCTTAAGCGATGAATTTCTTGTTTGAGCAAGAGTTGACCAGAGACTAAAGGTCCAACGCAGTTAACCGCATAATATAACTTGGGTCACCACATATTTCAATCATTTCTCGCTCGAACGAGAATTTTGTCGCTTGAGCGAAATAGAACTTGACAATACCCATTAGTTGCAGGACTCCTCGCTCAAGCAATAGGTTTCTCGCTTGAGCAAGAGTTGATCTTACGCGAAATAATCGATCATAATATAAAATAATCGATTATTTTAAAACGTGAACAATAAATGGTAGTAGATGGGTAAATAATATTGCAGAGATGTTATTTTGGAAAATATTTTTTTAAATAATATTATTTATGAAAAAAAGTCATATTGATAAAGAAGAATTTGTAATATTGTTTATATTTATTAAAAAGGTAAAAAAATAATATAAAAATGTATGAGTATTGAAAAACAATATGTATTAATTTTCACTTAAATAAAATATAAAATAAATAAAATTTGAGACTATTATAATAAAATTTTAAAATATCTTTAAATATAACATTGATAATAGTATCTAAAGTTTTTTTAATTTTGATAATGTAGTAAGATTTTTAATATTTTTTCTTTGGAAAATTCTGAATTATTATACATATAGCAGATTGTATTGAACATTTCAAAACAAATAGAATTTATCATCAACATAAAGATTTATAGAGATAATTGTTAATAGTAATAATATATGAGATCATTATACACTATAAGAAAAAACATTTTTAGCGACCAAATTTTTTCGGTCGCTAACAATTAGCGACCGATATAATTTTGGTCGCAATTTAGCAACCATTTTAGCGACAGATTTAATATGGTCACAATTTAGC
>OY731406.1:55386890-55432598 GCA_963425845.1 Sphenostylis stenocarpa
ATATATAAAGATATAAATATATAAATATATAAAGATATAAATATATAAATATGTAAAGATATAAATATATATCTTTAATATTTTGTACATGTAAATATAATTTATATATATTTTTAAACCTTTTTCTAATATTTGTTTTTAAAAATATAATATTATTTTTAAAATTTAATATTTAAAATTTTAATTTTTTTCTTAAATATATAAATGTATAAAGATATAAATAAATATATCAATATATCAATATATCAATATATAAATATATCAATATTTAAATATATATTAAAATATATTTATATTTATATATTTATACGGATATATATTTATTTGTATATAAATATAATTTATTTGTAAGTTATTATTGAAAAATCCTAGTGGCTTAGTGGTTTGAGTTTCAGATTCCAACTTTAAGGTATCGGGTTCAAATCTTGACAATAACAATAAATCTGGTAATAAGTCCAACTTTTAAAATTGTAATGAATAATAAAAATATAATATAAAAGAGGTAGGGGATTATTAAATAAATAAAAATAATTAATTTTGTCATTGATTTAGCGACCGATATAAATCAGTCACTATTTTTTAACTTTGCCACCGATTTAATATATTAATTTTGGTCGCTAACACATTAGCGACTTGGCCTTTTGCAACGACGCTTTTCGGTCGCTAACTAATTAACGACCGATTTTTTAGCGACCGATTTAATATATTAATTTTGGTCGCTATTTTGCAACCAAAATTAAAATCGGTCACTATTTTACTATCGAAATGAAAATCGGTCACTAACACATTAGCGATTTGGCCTTTTGCGATGACGCATTTCGGTCACTAACTGATTAACGACCGATTTTTTAACATTATCAACCGAATTTTTCGATCGCTTAAATGATTTTTTCTTGTAATGATACAAAATAACATCGAGTTACAAAGTGATCAATTTCTTTACCTTTGATTATTATTAAAAAGTTTTTCTGTTAAATATTATAATGTCAATAACTTTTTACTAGATATTAAAAATATGTAAATATATGTAATAAGTAGTTTTATCCAAAACAATCATGGTTAAATTATTTTATTTTATAATATATATATATATATATATATATATATATATATATATAAAAGTGAATTATAGTCCTATTTTAAATTCAATATTTTTGAGTTTAAACAATTTATAATTGTTATACTCTCACACTATTCAAATTATAAAATATAAATATAAACAAATCATAGTTGATGAACATTTAGATTTAGTATGAAAAAAAAAATTAAAATTATGTTTGAAATGAAAACCACTAATTAAACAGATCATCATAAATTAAACAAAGCAAGTAAGAGGTAAGAAATTAATTTTCCAACTGGCCTAAAATAAGTGATTATTTCTTTTTATCTTTACGTTATTATCTTTAATTTCATAATTTGTTTAAACTTTATTCTCCAATTTCTCGTCTTGATATCCTATTTATTTATTTGGAGTCTTATTTCCCACTTTTCACGAGTTTTTATCACCCATACGTCCTATATCTTTTCTAATATGTTGAAAATTTCATTTTATATTCATTTATTTAGTGAGTTGAATATTTATTTTGAATCATGGTGCTGTGTATATTTACATGGAAAAAATATATAATTTTTTGTTTACTTAAAATAGATTATGGCTACAATCTAGAACTGTCTCGGCTATCACGATTGAATGTAAATGGTATAAGCCAAGTTATAATGGGATATATATATATATATATATATATATATATATATATATATATATATATATATATATATATATATATATATATATAATATATATATAATTGAATATTATCGCAATTGATAATATTAGTATGTTTTCCAAGAAAATAACAAATATTTCTGGCGTCATTGCCGAGGAACGACGTTTCTTGAAAATTCTTTGTCTAGTTTTTTTTTTCTTTATTGTTTGTCCTATGCTAATTCTTGCTTGAGTTGCTCTTTGATTTATGCTTTTAAGAGGACAAATATCTATAGATCAGTTGGAATTTGATCCAGAGATTGAAAAAGTTGCTCGAAGGAATCGTGGTAGAAGAAGAAGAAGAAGAAGGGAAACTCAAGAACAAGCAACAGGAGAATCAATCAACTCGTCGCCTACACTCAACTTTCCAGACCTAATCATAGAAGACATGGAGGGAGAAAGAACGAATCCACCTAGAAGAACACTCAGAGACTATGCTATGCAACAAGGTCAAGGTCTGAGACACTTCTCCAGCATTGCGATACCAGTCAACCAATCCTTGGAGATGAAGCCAACATTCTTAAGCTTGATTAGTGTTCATCAATTCACCGGAATGGATCATGAAGATCCCTATATTCATTTGTCCACTTTTTATGAGTTGATTGGAACCATGGGATTTAAAGAGGGAGATATTGAATCTGCATACTTGAGATTGTTTCATTTTTCACTGGCTGACAGGGCAAATGAGTGGTTAAAAGCACATCCTAATCAAAGTTTGACCAATTGGGGTAATATAGAAGAGAAGTTCCTGAACAGATTTTTTCTAACATCCCGCTACATCAAGGCAAAATCAAACATTTCTACTTTCAGACAAGGAGCAGATGAACCCTTTTGTGAAGCATGAGAGAGATTTAAATCACTGTTAAGGAGGTGTCCAAATCATGGATTTGAAGACATTGCTCAGTTGAACATTTTCTACACTGGCTTGAGACCTGATACAAAGATGCTCTTAGATGTTGCAGCAGGAGGAACCATGATGTCTGTGGATGTTAAACATGCCACAAGAGTTATTGATGCACTAGCCTCTACAAACCAGCAGACCTAACATGATAGACATCCAGTTTAGAGGAAAGGAATGCTTGATCTTAGCACCACAGATGCTATCCTAGCTCAGAATAAAATTCTGACTCAATAGATTGAAGCATTGACCAAGCAAATGGTAAAATTGCCTCAACAATTACATGCTGTCCAATCCACTTCCAACCAACAAATAAGTTGTGACTTTTGTGGAGGTGATCATCCAAATGGACACTGCTCTTATCAAGACAACCTACAAGAAGAAGAAGCTTATTATATAGGTGCTTAAGGTGGTAGTGGTCAAGGAAGACAAGCAAATTTCCCTAATTCCAACAACTATTAGAAAAAAATTTCACAAGGATGGAGAGGAAATCCGAATCAGAATTTAGGGTGGAAACAAGGTGCTAGTCCATCTAATAGACAACCTCCAAATCAACAACAGTCATATCAGCAACCTCCATATCAACAACAACAACAATATTACCCTCCAGTGCATGAGAGAATAACCAAATTGGAGGGCACTTTGGAGAAATTCATGCAAGCTTCCTTGTCTAATCAGAAAAATACGGAGGCTTCGATCAGAAATTTAGAGAACCAGGTGGGCCAATTAGCTAAACAATTATCTGAGCAATAAAGAGGACATTTTTTAGCCAATACACAAATCAACCCCAAGGAGCATTGCAAAGTCAATAACTACAAGAAGTGAAAAAGTTGTAGGTAAGAGGATTAGTGACAATCTAGTTGTTGAAGAAGAGGTTTTGGGAAAAGAAGATGAAGGAAGAGAAGAGGAGAGTAATAAAGAATGAAATCTCCCTAATAAGAATAATGAAGAGGGGTAAGAAAAATAAAAGATAAAAAGAAGAGAGAACAACAAGAATGAATCTGCCCAAGAAAAAGGAGGTAGTCAAAAGCCATTTGTGAAGAAGTTACCATACCCCAAGACCCCTTAAAAAACAGACAAAGAAAGACAATTAACCAGGTTTATGGACATTTTCAAAAGGCTGTAGATTAATATACCTTTTGTGGAAGTCATGAAGCAAATGCCAACATATGTCAAATTCATGAAAGAACTTCTCACTAAAAAGAGAATATTTGCTGAAGAAGAGACAATAGAACTGGAAGCAGGGTGTAGTGCAATTTTTCAAAAATCATTGCTAACAAAATTCAAAGACCCTGACAATTTTACTATCCCTGTTACCATTGGTGTATTACCGATGGGAAAAACATTACTTGATTTAGGGGCCAGTATAAACCTCATGTCATTATCTATGCTCAAAAGAATAGGAGATTTGAATGTTAGACCAACTAGAATAACTCTACAATTGGCTCACAGATCAATAAAGATTCCTTATGGAGTAGTAGAAGATGTTTTAGTTAGAGTGGACAAATTCATATTTCCTTTTGACTTTGTGATTATTAACATGGAGGAAGATGTGGAAGTCTCATTGATCTTGGGAAGGTCATTTATGAAGACTGCTAAAGTGATTATAAATGTTGACAATGACAAGTTGAAAGTTAGAGTTGAAGATGATGAAGTTAATTTTAATCTGTTTGAAGTTGTACAACACCCAAAAGACAAATAAGATTGTTTCAGAATAGACATTTTGGAGTAGTTACTCATCTCAAATGAAAAGCAAGTATACAAGTCAGACCCTTTAAAGAAGACATTAATGGAAAGTGTTAAACATACAATGATATGAAGCTTGAAGATTTTGATGATGATTCAAAGACAAAGGACTTAGAAATTTGAAGACTTGTAATCATGTGTATTCACTTGTAATAACTCTGTTTTATGTTTCTCAGTCTGTAAAATTAGAGTCCAAGATAGCCAATACATAGTCATTCCTCTAAAGCCTCTAAAAGCTCATTTTTATCAAAAATACACTATGATAATCGATTATCACAGACTGAAAATTGTTTTTATGAAAAACTTATTGTGATAATCGATTATCACTCAAGATAATTGATTATCCTAGCCAAATAATCGATTATTCAGCCAGATAATCGATTATCATGGTCCTGTTTTGCTCCTCTATGTTAATCTCTCTGGAATAATTGATTATTTTGGGTAATAATCGATTATCTGTACAAAAAATGACCCAAATCAGTAATTTGCCTCTGGAATAATTGATTATCCAGCTAGATAATCGATTATCCCTGCATTTGAAGAAATATCAGAGGGTGATAATCGATTATCCTGCGACGTTGGGGGTAAACTAGTCGTTTGTAATGGTTATTTTTGCTTCAATTCTCCTCAAACTAGCCATTTATGACCGTTGGGATGTTTCTCTATATATAAGAGGGCTCAAATTCACATCCACACATCTCCAAACCTTGAATCAAAGCATTCTTCACACATTCAAGCTCTCTTATCTCTTCAAAGCCTTCTTCTTCTCAAAACCTCCTCATCTTCCTCTCTTTTTAATCTAAACGGCTTCATCTTCCCGTAGCAAGATTCCAACAAGGAGAAGATCTGCTCCTACTTTTCATCCCCGCCCTAATTCCATTGAAGGGTGGATATTTGATGAAGAGGGAAGATAGGAATTCCTGAATTTCTAGAAAGAAAGGGGTATTATTACTCCTAAATTTATTATTGGTGATCAATTCATAAATAGGGGATTCAACTTCCCCAATCTACTTGAGTAGCAAGGTGTCCTTCCCTTCATAGAAATGCAAGGTAATTACTATCCGGATTTAGTTCGGGTTTTCTACTCTCACTTTAAATATAAGGATCACATTGCTACCTCTAGAGTCAAGGGTGTGACCATCATCCTCGATGATGATATTTGGGAAAATGTTGCTCATTTTCCTTTAAGAGAGGATGTTGTAAATGTTCTTACTGATTTAGAAGATTTTAATCGCATTATAGCATACCGTTCTTTTCTCCGCAACCCTGCCATGGAAATTGGCCGCCAACTTTTGGCCGGGCCTTTGAAGAAAGAAGAACGCCTATTGTTGCATCTTCTTGTATGGATTCTGTGTCCCCGGGCAACCAACCATGCCCAATGTTCTTCTGCTGACCTTCGCATTATCCATGCCATCATGAATAATGAGCCCATTGATTGGCCAAGCCTAGTCACATTAACAATGCTCAAGGCGAAGCATCACCTAACCTTCAAGATTCCTTACGCTCTCTTCATTTCCAGGATTCTTGAGTACAAAGGTGTCAATGTTGAAGGGGAACAACGGGCCTGGACACTTAATTCAAACAGAATGTTGGGCGGCACGCTCACTCAACTGCAAATGGTGAATGTAAGCGGAGTTTACGTTCATAAAGATGATGCTCCTCACATGGCTAACGTGACTCAAGATTCTGATGATGAGGACATGTATGCTGCTGACATGCCTACTGCTAATGTTCATACTGCTCGAACGTCATCTGCTGCTCACCCTACATCCCGCCCTTCCATGGAAGATATGTTGTTCGACATGAATCAGAGAATGCAGGAATTTTTCTCTATATCTCAAGAATGAAATCAAGAAATTATCAGACACATTTCAGATGTAGACGATAGAGTGTGTAATTTAGAGGACAGATTTAACGCTCAGTTTAATAGTGATGAGAGTGAAGAGTTCTAATCTCTTCAAATATTTCTTGTTTGTACTTCATTTGCTTTAATGAATAAAATTTTATTTTTGCATTGATTGGGGGGGAGTTGTTTTCTATCTTATGCACTTATTGAGGAGGGAGCTTTCATTTTTTATTATAATCAAAATAGGGGGAGAAATTATTTAAAGCCTGTTATGTTTAATAATTTTAATGTTGTCTGGTATGTTTAATAGTTTTGTTAGCTGTGACAGATAAAATAGGTTATTACAAAGGGCTTTAAAGCAAATTTTGATCATCATAAAAAAGGGAGAGATTGTTAAACATACAAGGATATGAAGCTTGAAGATTTTGATGATGATTCAAAGACAAATGACTTAGAGATTTGAAGACTTGTAATCATGTGTATTCACTTGTAATAACTCTATTTTTTGTTTCTGAGTCTGTAAAATTAGAGTCCAAGATAGTTAGCACATAGTCCATCCTCTAAAACCTCTAAAAGTTCATTTTTATCAAAAATATATGTGATAATCGATTATCACTCAGGATAATTGATTATCACAGACTGAAATTTGTTTTTATGAAAAGCTTACTGTGATAATCGATTATCACTCAAGATAATCGATTATCCCAGCCAAATAATCGATTATTCAGCCAGATAATCGATTATCCTGGTCCTGCTTTGCTCCTCTACAAAAATGGCTCTAGAATAATTGATTATCACTCAAGATAATCGATTATTTACGTCTGTTATGAGTTTTGAAATTCAAATCTGGACCAATTTACGAAAACCCTATTCCCAATTCTTATGTTCTAAAAAATCATCATTTTGCAGACCCTATTCTCTCTACTTAAGGTTATCTAAGGCTCTCTGCAAACTAACAAACCTTTTTCATACAAAAATTAAGAGTTATGACTGCGAGAACTTTCTGTAGGGAAGAAAAATGGGCTTTTGAAAACCTAGTGTGGGCTAGAAACGATAAGAATCACTGAGTGGGTTTCTTGGTGGATTGTGTGTTGTGCCGTCTCTAGAAAAAGTTGTTGTTCATCCTTTGTGGATTCAAAGGAGGTGTTCATCTCTTGTGTGACTCAAGAGAGGTGTTTTTTATTCCTTATCTTTTCAATTTGTAATCTGCTGTGAAACTGTGATTATAGTGACAACGTTAATCCTCTTTTTGAGTGATTAGCAACTAGACGTAGGTTCTTTTGATCCGAATCAATATAAATCAACTGTGTAATCTTCTTTCCCTTATCTATTTACTTTACAATGCATTTTAATCGGTGAAATTTGGGAAAAATTTTAAAACCCTAATTTTTGTTTAAGAAACCAATTCACCCCCCCTCTTGGTTTTTGTCCGTAAACGTAAATATTCCGCTGCGCGATTCTAACAAGTGGTATAAGAGCCCACTCAGTGATTCTTATTGCTTCTAGCCCATACTAGGTTTTTAAAAGCCCCTTTTTCTTCCCTACAGAAAGTTCTCGCAGCCACATCTCTTAACTTTTGTATGAAAAAGGTTTGTTAATTTGCAGAGAGCCTTAGAGAACCTTAAGTAGAGAGAATAGGGTATGAGAAATAATGATTTTCGAGAACATAAGAATTGGGAATAGGGTTTTCGTAAATTGGTCCAGATTTGAATTTCAAAACTAGACGTAAATAATCGATTATCTTGAGTGATAATCGATTATTTCAAAGCAATTTTTGCAGAGGAACAAAACAGGACCAGGATAATCGATTATCTGGCTGAATAAATTAATGGAGGGATGTTACACTTTGGACATGGAAGAAAATTCAGAAGTGAAAGAATGTTTAATGGCATTGGATAAAGCAAAAGAGATGTCAACCCGCAGTACCAAGGTTGAAGACTTGGGAAAATAAGATAAAATTGAAGAAAACAAAGTTGAGTTAAAACTGCAGCCCCCACACTTGAAGTATATATTTCTTGATGAAGAGAGATATAAACCAATGATAATCAGCAGTTCACTATCTCTAATTGAGGAAAAGAAATTATTAGCAATTCTATAGAATAATATGGGAGCTATAGGGTGGAAATTAGCAGATTTGAAAGGTATAAGCCCATCCTATTGTATGCATAGGATCTACATGGAAGAAGATTACAAGCATGTTGCACAACCCCAAAGATGTCTCAATCCTACTATGAAGGAGGTTGTTAAAAAAAAGGTGTTGAAACTTTTTGAAGCAGGTATGATTTACCCCATCTCTGATAGCAGTTGGGTGAGTCCTGTGCAGGTTGTTCCTAAGAAAGATGGGATGATAATTATTCGCAATGAAGAGAACAAATTAATTCCCACAAGGACAATCAATGGATGGAGAATGTGTATTGATTACCGAAAACTCAACCAAGCCACAAGAAAAGACCATTTCTCGTTACCTTTCATGGATCAGATGCTTGAAAGATTAGCAGACCAAGCATTTTACTACTTCTTAGATGGATATTCTGGTTACAATCAGATCGTGGTGGATCCTTTAGATCAAGAAAAGACTGCTTTTACATATGCTTTTGGTGTTTTTGTTTATAGAAAAATGTCATTTGAGTTATGTAATGCTCCAGCCACTTTCCAAAGATGTATGTCTGCTATCTTTTCTGATCTTGTTAAAAGCTGCATAGAAATCTTTATGGATGATTTTTCAGTATTTGGGCCATCATTTGATTTATGTTTGCAACATTTGGATTTGGTACTGAAGAGATGTATGGAGACAAATTTGGTGCTAAATTGGGAAAAATGTCATTTCATGGTCACGAAAGGTATTGTGTTGGGACACAAGATTTCATCTCGGGGTACTGAAGTGGATCAAGCAAAGGTGGAAGTTATTTCTAAACTACCACCTCCAATCAATGTGAAAAGCATAAGGAGTTTCCTAGGACATGCAGGACTTTATAGAAGATTTATCCAAGATTTTTCTAATATTGCAAAACCTCTAAGCAATTTGTTGAACAAAGATACAAAGTTTTGCTTTGATTAGGAATGCCTCAAAGCCTTTTTAGCTATAAAGGAGAAATTATGTTCAACTCCCATCATTATAGCACCTGATTGGAATTTAAATTTTGAGTTGAATTGTGATGCCAGTGACTATGTTGTAGGGGTTGTACTTGGTCAAAGAAAAGCAAAGGCCTTTCATGTTATTCATTATGCAAGTAATGTTTTGAATGAAGCTCAAATCAACTATGAAACAACTGAGAAAGAATTACTTTCAATTGTATTCGCTTTAGAAAAATTCAGATCTTATTTGATAGGAGGATCAAAAGTTGTTGTGTATACCGACCATGCAGCTATCAAATATTTGCTTACTAAATTGGACTCCAAACCAAGATTGATAAGATGGGTATTACTGTTACAAGAATTTGATCTGGAAATCAAAGATAAAAAAGGTAGTGAAAATCTTGTGGCGGATCATTTATCCAGATTGATTAATGAAGAGGTGACGTCGAAAGAGCAGGATATTAGAGATGAATTTCCTAATGAAAATTTTTTTGCCATTCAAGAGAGGCCATGGTTTGCTGACATGGCAAATTTCAAAGTTGTAGGGGTTGTTCCAGAAGATTTTACTTGGCATCAAAGAAAGAAGTTTTTTAAAGATGCACATTATTTTGTATGGGATGATCCCTATCTTTTCAAAGTAAGGAGTGATAACTTGTTGAGAAGGTGTGTAACAAATGAGGAAGCCAAAAACATTATTTGGCATTGTCACATTTCTCCTTATAGTGGGCATTTTAATGGAGTGATGACTGTTGCAAAGGTCCTCCAATTTGGTCTTTTCTGGCCTACCTTGTTCAAGGATGTACACAACTATGTTCAACAATGTAATAATTGTCAGAGAACAGGGGGAATCTCAAGAAGACATGAAATGCCTCTGATATCATGTTGGAAGTAGAAGTATTTGATTATTGGGGAATCGATTTTGTAGGCCCTTTTCCATCCTCATTCTCCAATGAGTACATCTTGGTAGCAGTTGACTATGTGTCTAAATGGGTGGAAGCAGTAGCAGCCACAAAAGCAGATGCCAAAACTGTGATAAAGTTTTTAAAGAAGAATATATTTTGTAGATTTGGCACGCCTAAAGTTTTGATCAGTGATGGAGGGTCACATTTCTGCAATAATCAACTTAAAAAATGTTTGGAGCATTATGAGGTTAGGTATAAAGTTGCATCACCTTATCATCTACAAACAAATGGGCAAGCAGAAGTGTCAAATAGAGAAATCAAAAGAATCTTAGAGAAAAAAGTTTCATCCTTAAGGAAAGATTGGTCAATAAAGCTAGATGATGCGTTATGGGCTTATAGAACTGCATACAAATCTCCCACTAGGCTTTCTCCTTTTTAACTTGTTTATGGCAAGTAATGTCATCTCCCAGTGGAAATGGAGCACAAAACTTATTGGGCTCTAAAATTCCTCAATTTTGATTCGCTTCAGTAGAGAAAAGAAGAATCCATATGCATAAATTAGAAGAAATAAGACTCAATGCATATGAATCCTCTTAGTTGTACAAGGAGAAAGTCAAGGCATATTATGATAAGAAAGTTTTGAAACGAGATTTTCATCCAGGTCAGTCTGTGTTGCTATTCAACTCAAGGTTAAAACTTTTCCCTGGGAAATTAAAATCCAAATGGTCAGGGTCATTCTTGATAAAAAGTGTTAAGCTTTATGATGTTATGGAATTGGGAGATCCAGCAACAGGAAGAACATGGACAGTTAATGGGCAAAAAATCAAAGTGTATCTGGGAGGTGAAGTTGAAAGACTCACCTTGATCACTCACCTGCTTGAGCCATAAAGTAGACAAACGTCGAGCTAAAGACGTTAAACAAGCGCTCCTGGGAGGCAACCCAATGTTTTGAATTTGTTTTCTTTTTGCATTTTAAGTTTTTGGTGCATTATTAGTTAATTGTGAATTGAGGCAATTTTGAATTGGGTTTGTTTGAACAATATTTAGTTTGGTTGTTATGTTTTTGTTGAGTCGGTATAGAAGGGGAGGGGAAATAATTTTTGAAGTTTGGTTACTGAAAGTTGTGCATTTGAGCATCATGTTTGAGAGTCAAATTTTACTGAAAACCCTCAAATTTTTTTCAAATTCGCTCAAGCGATAAAGGATTTGCTTGAGCGAAGATCAGTGTAACCTCTTGGATTTTCATTCACTCAAGCGACAAAGGATTCGCTTGAGCAAAAATTAGTGTAACCTCTCGGGTCTTCTTTCGCTCAAGTGAATAAAATTTTGCTCAAGCGAATGTCCATTATTCGCTCAAACTTGAAATGCAGGCATTTCGCTTAAGCAGGCTGTTTCGCTTGAGTGAAAATACCCAGAATTTGAATATAAACCCAAAACCTATCTCATTCCTTTCATTCTCTCAAAAAACCTATCCGTGCCTCCACTTTCCTCCACACTTTCCTTCCCTAATTCAAGCCTATATCACTCTAATTTCAATCTTCCATACCCCATTCTAAGTACTCTGGGTGATTTTGTCTAGATTCCACTGATTAAAAATCCCAAATTTTCACATCTTCTCTATTCATTCTCCTTGCTTGTGTTTGTGCATGATTCTACAATTAAGGTAACATTTGAAACTCTTCTTGGTGTTTTTGATTACTCTTGAATGTTGATTTGTAGTTGTGGCTGGATTTGAATGTTAGAATGCATATCTATTTGTTAGAGTTTATGGTGCACACCAACTGTTTGATGAAATGCCTGAGAGTAATTGACTTACTTTTTATGGGATATTAAGCTTGTGTTTGTTCATAATTTGCTTAAATGTTTCATTGGAAAAGTGTATATGCTAGAAATTTAAGTCATAAAGGTCCCAAAATTAGGTGCACACCAACTATTTGATGAAATTTCTCAGTAGAAACCATAGTTTGTTTTATTGAAAATGACCCTCTGACATAAACCACAATGCATGACCAGGACCTAAAGTCACATTTTATTCATGATAGGATCAGTATATTAAATTAACCATTAATTATCTTTGATTATCATGATGTTTGCATATGGGTCAAAGAAGAGAAACACATGGTGCATCATCCTCAAGGGCTGCTGAAAAGAGACTCAGGACTAAGCCTGAAGATCCTTATGTACACAAAAGTCGATTCAGGGACGCTGAGAGGCAGGCTAGATTTGAAAAAAATCAGCCAGTAAAACTTCATTACTGAAAGACGAGTGAAGATCAATGAAGACGAGTTCCCAGAATTTAATAATGAAATCACTCGCCAGAATTGGAGGCAGTTGACACTTCCAATGCTGAAATTTGACCCAGACGTGGTCAAGGAGTTCTATGTTAATGCGTGGCAAGAGAGTCATTCAGATCTTGTTCTAAGGTGAGGGGTCGTTGGGTTTCTTATGATCGAGATGCGATCAATAATTTGTTAGGCAACTCCCTGCACTTGAATGAAGGTGAAATCTGCACCTACCAGACTATCAGGAACAACAGGCGTCTAACCATATCTAGGTTTGGCGATGATGACACTGCCAAAGCCTTATGCATACCAGGGAGAACTTATGAAGCTAACCATGCTGGTAAGGCACTGAGGATACTTAGGGGCAATATGACGACCCTAACTCAGATTTTGACATCATTCCTGCTGCCCAATATTGTACCAATCAAGCACAACTCAGATTTGACATGCCGCGCTGTCACATTATCAAGTGCATTCTGGAGGGGATCCAAATTGATGTGGCTGCACTTATTTCAAAAGAGATATATCAATTTGTAGTGCTGGAAAGTGGTCCCTGCCCTCATCACCGCTCTGTATGCAAATAGTGGTGTGGAGGTCAACCCTACAATGAAAATATGGTCACCAATAAACAGGAGATTCATAGAACATAACTACTTATATCTTGTGGAAGAAGTAGCGCCGACACTACCACACCCACCTCACCAACCACGCCGAGCCAGGCAGGCAGCCCCACCACCTCCACATCAAGATGACATCCAACAAAGGATGATGCATTACATGGAGCACCTGACACTGCAACAAGCAGCTACCCATCGGGGTCAATGCAGCCTTAATTCAGATTTTCATAGACTTTCTTTGCAGATTGTTCCAGGGTCGCAGTGAACATCACCAAAAGACTTTGAAGCCTTACTCTAATGGCCTGGGGACAGTTCAACTTTTCCGGGAGGAGGTGAGGTCGAAGAGTAAGATGAGAAAGAGACATCAAGTGAAGTGGAATGAGGGAGAAAATTTAATTTCAATGTTTTTTTATTTGATGTTGTTAATGTCTTTATTATTTTTTTTATTTTATTTCTTTATTTTTGATGTTTTGATTTGATGTTTGGAACTTAATTTGTTTTAATGTTTTTAACATGGTGTGATTAAATTCCTTTTTTGTCCCGCACATTTTCTTCTAGAACCATATGTGAAATTATTGCTTATTGTCTAATTCAAATATGAAACTTCGAAAAAATCATTTTGATTGTTTCCAATAACAAATGATTTTGGGATGATGAGTATAATAGTGAAAAGGAATTGACAAGGAGAAATAAAAATTAACTGAATTGGAGAAGCTAGCCGAAACGCAAAAGAGGAGTGAACCAAAAACACAATTAAATTGAGTGTTAACACTTTATGATGATAACCGGTATTGGTTGATTTTTTGATGTAATTGCATGTTAGCGAGACTTGAAAATGATAAAGGCAGTTTTTGTTTGGTGAAAGTAGATATAACTTAGAGCTAAATAGTCAATCCTACATTGATTAGAGGAAAATCCTTTTGAACCCCATTTGAGCCAAAAACAATATTGTTTCTTGAAACAAAATCCCCGAACCTAAACAATGTTTATCCACCTTCTTATTTTTGAGAAATGAAATAATTATGAATGTTATTATTTTTCTTATTGTTATTGTTATTCTTAAAAAAAAAAAAAGAAGAAGAAGGTTGAGTAGAGAAAAAGGAAAGAAAAGCATAAATATTATGGCTAAGATGAAATGATAAATGCACAATGAGGAAAGAAAAAGGAAATTCAAATTGGTGTGAATGATAACTGATGATATTGTCAACTCACTATCATTATGTTAGAGCAAAAACATGAAGTTTGATACTTGACTTGAGAAAATGTTAAACAAAAATCATTCATATAATTTCTATTTCTCAAATACTTTTGTATATTATAGAAAAACCAATGAATTCCTTGATAGTCCAACCTCATTACAAGCTTCAAAAGACCTTTTGATTCAAGTCTTGCTTAACAAATGTTGATTGCTTGAAAATGATTATCAATATTGGAATATCTAAATGAAGTGATTGAATGAGATAAACACTTACCTGTGAGAGTTAGAGATGATTATATATCACTCTTTTTAAGAGATCATGCTTCTCTAAGGATAGTTGATGATTAATTATCCCCTATTAGTTTCTGTAACTTTAATGCTTATGTATCCTATTTTCACTTGAAGTTGTGAGCATCACATCTTGAAAAAAAGTTATTTTTATGTTGAGGTTCTGAAAGAGAAAGTGACAATAGGTAATGAAAATTTGTTTTGGAAAATTAGTGGCAAAAGTTGATGTAGTTATGCTTTGAATTGTTATTTAACCACTTAAATTATATTGATTTTAATCTATTATCTCCCAATGTAGGATGAATTTGCAAAATACCTGGGTACAAGAACAATGATCATAATTCTCAAGTTAATTGAAGAAAAATTGGAAAAAGGGAAGAAGATTTTCAGCCGAAAATTCGCTCGAGTGAGGCAGACACTCGCTTGAGCGAAAATACGTTAAAGCTCTCGGGAATTCAATCGTTCAAGTGAACAATTCTCGCTTGAGTGAAAATCATCAAAATGGCTGGGGTGTAGGGCCGCCACACGCGAGAGTGTTTATGTAATGGTGGCTCTTACAGAAGTTGATGGAGGGGAAGGAAGCTGGATGGGGACATTGTAGTGAGGGGATGTGAGGCCAAATTAGGGTGAAAAATCGGAGAGGGTACTAGAGATGAGCGGTAAAGGAAAAAGAGATGTGTGTGTGATGATGAATATGGATATGGGCCCACGTGATGGATGAAAGAAGAATTATGTGAACCATTGGAAGACGAGAGACCAAAAACTGGATGAAATATATTTTAAATATTGTTTGTAATTATTATACAATTTTAAATATTTAATTTTTTTAATTTAATATTGATTTTTAAAAATATATTTTAAATTTATCGGTAATTAATTGTTAATTTACCGACGGACATATCCATTGATAATTAATTGTTAATTTATCGATAAATATATCTATTGGTAACTAATTATTCATTTACTGATGGATATATCCGTTGGTAAGCCTAAATTTCACAAATATTTTAAATCCGTCGATAATGTCCATTGGTAATCACTCATTTTTCGATGACTATATATTTGTGGGTAACTAATTGTTAATTTATCGACGGATATATCCGTCAGTAAGACCAAATTCCACAAATACTTTAAATCCATCAGTAATTTCCATTGGTAATCACTCATTTTCCGACGACTACATATTCGTTGGTAATTAATGATTTTCTTGTAGTGCACAATGTTATCATAGTAAATATAAAGTTGTAAATTCTTATTCTTAGACGAAAATTGGTACCCACTGTGGGATCGAAAGTCGAGTCTCACTCTACTCATATATACCTCTTAATCCTTAACTAAGGGGCTATATTTCGGACATTCATGAGTCTCACATCATTTAGGAGTCGAGACCAAGACGCCTTTCAAGGACAAAACTGTGATGAACGAAAATGTCAAAACAAACAATATCTCGAACATGAAATTGATCCTAACGATGTTATCATATAACTCAAAACACCATAAAGTTAAAGTGTCTTTTATTACATTATGAATAATCTATTTAAAGGCTACATTCTTATAAACTATAATAGTAATTATCACTAAGTGTCTAATTAATTTCCATTATTTTCTACCATGAGAATATGAACAATCATCTCCTCTTGAGATTGTTGGTCCACCCATACTTATAATATTTAACCCACTTAATTTAAAAATAAAATTTACAAAAAAGAAATTTTAAATTATATTGACCCCTCTAAATCATATCATCCCGTGTGGAGTCACTTGAATTGGTATCCACGACACTTTTCACCATTCTAATTTGTCTATCTTTGAGTTATTTGTCTAGTACCCTAAATCTTGACTAACCTAGACTTAAAGGACAAATCCTCTCAAATTTGCATGTCATCTACTTTTAACACATGGTTAGATCATAAACATACTTCCTTAATTAAGATACATGGAAGATAAATGTATATTTTCCAATTGGAGAGGTAAAATAATGTCATAAGTTACTGCACCAATTTGGTTGAAAATCTAGCATGACCCATTAATTAAACTTACGGGATAAGATTATGGACATGATGGATCTTCCACCCCATGACTCTAAAAAATACATGATTCATAACTTTGGACTCTGAAGGTCACAACCTCAAACTTATTAAATTATGAGCTTAGAATGTTTCATGCCTAATATATATATATATATATATATATATATATATATATATATATATATATATATATATATATATCAAAGAAGATAACTGAGTCTCACATATAAGTGTGGGTGTGCTAGCTTGAAATTAATATTTAAGTTGTAAAAGTTCAAAGTTTTAAGAGTATTGTTAGTCATGTATTCAAAGACAATCTTTTATATGAAGCATGAATGAATAACAAGCAAGTAAAAAATCATTTCAAGAGTAAAAACATAAAAAGATCCCTTAAGATGTTACACATTAACTTATGTGGTACACATGTATACCATATAAACATAGGTAAAATTCTTATCTCACGGGGAGGAGTCTTTGGTAGTATAAGTTTTGCAAAAAAGTTTAAAATGAAAAATATATATTTATTGTCTCAGTTAGAAGCATAAAAAATTAGAAAATGAAAACATTTAGTATTGATGAGTATGGTATAAATACAACTTTAAACTTTAATAATCTCATAACAAAATAAATAATGTTGTTGAGAGGAAAAATAACTCTTTACAATAAATGACAAGAATTATGTTAATTGCTAACTCCTAAACACTTTCTTAGTAGTAAATACAACTTGTTATAAAATAAAATTTGTAATATGCATATTTAAAAAAAAAACGACTCCCTTGTGGATTATGGAAGAATACCAAGCTCAACATTTCTTATTTTCATCTTTTTTAATGTTAATATTTTATCTTAAATATTAAGAGAAATCTTAAAAAGTTTGAAAGAAAAAAACAGGAAGGAATCTACCCAAAAAGAGTCTTCATATTTACTTTCTTTAACAAATTATGTTTGTCTTATCATTATTCTTTTCCTTCAACAGATGCAAGGGTCCAACATCTTTAAAGGATTTGAAAGATTTGTCTCAAAATCTTCAATAAAACCTTCCATCCATACGAAGAGTAACGTATTAAGTAGATATTAAAGGAATAAAAAAAAGAAAAAACATGAAAACAATAAGAAAAGCTTGATAAAAAATAATAATAAAAAGATAATATTTTCTAGGAATAATGTCTAAATTGTCTTTTTTTTTAAAGACTTTTAAATCCAAGTAAAATGTTATTAGAAAAAGAAAGATGATAGATAACTAATCAACAAAAATTCACTTCACCATCAAACCAATCATTTGAGTTTTGTCCAAACTTGAATTATTTAAATATCATAAATAATATTTATGCTAAAGTGGATTTCAAATTTCGCCCTATAAATAAGAGTTTGTCCAGAATGTTCATTATAGTGAGTCGAAGCCGAAAAAGAAAGTAATAAACTTAACTTTTTTTTTTTCAGAAGATTTCAAGATTTGGGCCTAACACTTTTGAAATAATATGAGAATTGATTAAGAAGTCCATTTTTTTTTTATCAAACTAGATTACCTTTAACCATTTATCTTCTAAGAATAAATTTAAGACTCTAGTTGACTTAACTAAAATATATTTTAAATATTTATGCTCAAGTGAATTTTCACAACAATGTTTATTTTAAGGGGTTCATTGAGAAGCTAAATTTTTTACTAAGTCAAAACGTAGTTTGACTAGATAAATTAATCCCTAGTGATTTAACTTATAATTGTTCTTAAATGAATTAATTTCTTTTTATTTAAGGATATTCAAATAAAAATCACGAGTTACTTCTAAATTGTTTTGAAGTATAAATTTTCAAACACATATTTAAATATATAATTTTTATAAATTAAAATTTATTAAAACTATGAAATAATATAAGACATTCATAAAATAAAATAAAACTTATTAGAATTTATAATTTTTCATCAAGAATAAAAAAATGTATTTAAAGTGAAATTGTTACTCATGTCAATCCTTACCCAAGCATAGCACGTGTTTGACTATATGTTAAAATCTTCATGATCATTGAAAATACTAATTAACGCAATTTTAGGTAAATTTTCATGTGTTATTTTATATCCAAAAATTAATTTTGGATATATTATTAGTTTCAAACGAAAATAACTTTTATATTAATTTTTAATAATAAAAATATTTGATTATAAAAATCTAGACATAAATTACATTTTCAAATTAATTTTAATTAAAATCAATTTTACAAAATTAATTGTAATTATATCTAAAAGTTGTTTAGCGCTGATCCAATATGAAGCAAACAAGGCAAGGGCACAGGAAACGACGAATTTACCCCTGAAAGGACAGATGTCACGCGGTAGTTGATTTATCGATACACTCTGCACACTCGCACGAAACACATATAAAACTCCCCAAAACCCTAACTCTACACTTCTACCCTGTTTCCTTCTGCCTAGACTGTGTTAGGGTTTTACGAACCAGCTACGCAAGAAGCGTTAGGTCGCGTCGAGAACCGAAGAAGGAAAAAGACATGGTGGCCGACAGGACCAAGAAGTTGAAGGTTTCCGAAAAGGGCGAGAACCTCGACGAAATCGACGGAGAACTCGTCCTCTCCATCGAGAAGTTGCAGGAGATCCAAGACGAGCTCGAAAAGGTATCGATTGTTCAATTCCCCACCCCCTTTCCTTCTTTTCTCCTTTTCAATTTCACGGATTCCGGATCTCCCTTAGCCTTTTTCGAGGTTTATTTGTGACGTTCAAAATGTGAGTCTGCTTTTGGAGCCTCCGAGTTGCACACGCCCAATGTGATTAGTTTTATGCTTGATTATCTGTTTCTGGTTTCGGAAAGTGATCCATTAACATGTTTTGTATGCTTTGGTTTATTGGTTGATTGTGTTGGTTTAGATCAATGAAGAAGCCAGCGACAAAGTTCTCGAGATAGAGCAGAAGTACAACGAGATAAGGAAGCCCGTTTATGACAAGCGGAATGATATTATCAAGTCAATTCCTGATTTTTGGTTAACTGCTGTGAGTTTGAGTTTATACATTATATTGTATATATATAAAGCTGTGTGTGTGTGTGTTTGTGATTTATTAATTTGTGAAATTGTTGTTCCCCTTTTGCAGTTTTTGAGTCATCCTGCTCTTGGTGATCTTTTGAACGAGGAAGATCAGAAGGTCTGACCTATTTTTTACACTTACTGGAATTGGATGGGCTTATTTTTACTCGTTTGAGTTTGTCTTCCACTGTGCATTTAGGAAGTGATGTGGTCTTGTTTGTGTGATGTTATTTAAATGCCATTTCAAACCCTTGTAAGTTGTTCTAGTTTGGATTTTGTACCCAAGAATTTATGCTTGTTAATATAAGCCTTTAAGCAGAATGCAAAGCTGCTGCTTAGGTGGTGGAAATTTTTGAATTCTTTCTCTTAATTGACATGTTCTTTGCATAAACAGATAGCTCTGCCTGAGTGAGTACATTAGTTGTTTACTTTTTTCTCTTCTTCTTTGTAATTACTTGGGGCCTTACATTTTAAGGTTCTGTGGAAGTATGTCAATATTGTTGTTGCTCTGGTTACAGATATCTTCTGATGAGTAATTTTAATTCATTAAAGATTCCCTTATTTGATAGATATTTAAGTATTTGAGTTCTCTTGAGGTTGAAGATTTTAAAGATGTCAAATCAGGCTACTCAATCACCTTTGTAAGTTGCTTTTCCTCTTCCCTTGGTGTATACCTACATGGGGATGTTTTGCAAATCAGTTGGTTTAAGAAGTTTGTTTTACAGGAACAGTTCATCTTATTGAATAGTAACCATTTATATTTTATTTGAATTTTTGTTCAGAATTTCAACGCCAATCCCTATTTTGAAGATACAAAACTTGTAAAGACTTATACATTCCTTGAGGAGGGAACAACAAAAGTCACTGCCACTCCCATAAAATGGAAGGAGGGCAAGGTAAGGCTAGGATTGTCACTTTTGGTACGTTTCTATTAGCTTTTGTTTTGTTTCTGAAATCCTGATCCTTATACATGAAGGGCATACCCAATGGAGTCAACCATGAGAAAAAGGGGAACAAGCGGGCTCCTACTGATATCAGGTTGGTTCCTAAAAATGGTCAAGTGTATAAAAATTGAAAACGAAGAAAGAAATGTACCTTTTTTGTTTGAGTTCATTTGTGGATTCTGGGTCTTTCAGGGAACTAAGATATGCCTTGTCTGGTAAGAAATAAATGGTTAACTACCATGTGATTTTCTTTTATAACTTCTGCTTGTTTTCTCCATCTATAAAACAGTTTCTATTCCAAATAAAGCTCAATAGGCATTGCTTTTTGAATAGTTGTCATTCAATTTGTTTACAATTCATTAATGTATGATTCTACCCTACTGAATCTTGGTGTGTATATATTGCAAATTTACTTACTTTCTCTACATTGAATGAATAATTAAAACATTTGTTTTACTCTTCACTCCTGTTAATAAATTACCAATTAATAATTTTGTATAAAAATTATTGTAAAAAATCCAATTATAAACACTTCATTAAACAAATATTTGTTGTTTTCATATTCTTTTGTTAATGTGTGCAGCTTCTTTAGTTGGTTTAACGACACTGAGCAGAAAGATGAAATTGATGACATCCATGATGAGGTATATTTTTCTGAATTAGTATTATTAGTTGTGCAATGTGCAACCTTTCTGTTGATTTTGTATATATCTCAATAATGGACTTTCTGTAGTTTATGTATTTGAGTAGTATGAATTTTAGTGTTATATTTCTCTCTAAATAGCAGGTTGCAGAATTGATCAAGGATGATTTATGGCCAAATCCACTTACTTATTTCAACAATGTAAGTTCACTTTCAGTTCTGACATCCTTTTCTCTTTAGGGACAATTTTGCTTCTTGGTTTGAATAATTTATTTTACCATCACTATTGTTTCTTTCCTTGTCTCATACAATAACTGCAATAATGATTTATTGGAACAGGAAGAACCTGATGAAGATGAAGTTGAAGTTGATGAGGATGAAGCTGATGATGAGGTAATTGATGTGCATTTTTCTTGGAGTGTTGAAAAAATATTGATTAATGCTATGGATTTTGTTTTATACTGCTATAGAATGTGACTGTTTCTGATTATATCCTTAATATGTATTGTGCACTAACAGTTGTGGGGGTGGTTGTTTTGGGGAAAGATGGGTATTAAAATAAAAGAAGCCTAAAATTAAACATAAAGAGGCAAAATTTAATGGAAGGGTGATGAGAATCAGAAGTCCAATGCAATTACCACGAAAATGATACAGAAAATGATAGCATCTCTAAAATAGTGATACAAGGCAGAAAGAAAAACAAAAAGAGGAAGATCAAGTAGTGGTGTGGATGCCAACATCCTGCCAAGCCCACCTCTCTCAATCACTCTTGTCCCTGCATTTCTATAACCACCCTCATCTATCTCTGGGCTCCACTCAATTTCCACTCAACATAACCAACAACCCGTGCTTTTTCATGTGTCCACTTGTTGACTTAACTGCTGCTGCACGACTGCACCCTTGACACCTGCAACTGTAATAGGATTTTTAACTGAATGCATTGCTTAATCTTTCCTTTTTCAACCTTATAAAGTGACAAATTTTTCCGGACATTGGTCGATTGATAAGAGTCAAAGTCATTGGAGTGTATAGATTCTATGTATAATACTTTGTCCTGCATGCATGTGATCATATAAAAGTCCTCTGATGTATGCTCATGTACTTTGCCTGTCTTAGTCACACATAATAATTATATATAATTCTAGCATTTGTTGAGCCTTCCTTTCCCTGTGTAATATTTTTCAACCGTTCTCTGTTGTGTGGACAAATTTTGTGTTTACACTCACAAAGTAACACTTGCAGCTTCTCTCCATTTCATTAACCTAGCATGATTGCATGATATAACCACATTCATGGTCTCTTGCAAGAGATTTGCCTCGACTGAATGTGCAACTTGCGCTGTGATGATGATTTCACCATTGAAGCATTGCTAACCATCATGAATGTCTGTGCAACACCATTAAATCATGCACTTAGTTTTGTGCTTTTGTGATATTTATTTTCAACGTTTACTGTTGATTTCTGTGGAGACCTCAGCACTAAAATGTAGTTCATGAAATGCTTTTGGAGACAATTGCTGTATGTCCTTTGGGTTTTGTTTTTATATTTACTTCACATTTGAGATGGTTCATACAAATTGTATGGTGTATTATAAAATACAATGTCCCTGTTTGCAGGGAAAGGAAGACGGTGACTCTGAAGATGATGACGATGAGGGTGAGGAAGATGATGAGGAGGGAGAGGAGGATGATGGCAAGTGAGAAATACATTAGGTCATATTACTTTTTTTTTTTTTTCGTTGTAGGAGTATGTTAGCGTTTTTTAGGGGATGATCATATGGCCACCTTTGTGGTTATCAACTTATCTGGGCAGGTGAAGCTACCAAGGCCAGTCATTGGTTCTCTGTGACGATAGTCCTATTTATTGTCGTATGGAGTTGTTTCTGGTTTAATCCCTTGTGCACTTTTTCAGATACTAATGTTACATGTTTTTTTTTTGTTTTTTTTTATATAACTTTGTTGTGGAACTACCTTTAAATTGCAGTATTTATTGTATAGCAGTTTTCAGTTTGCTACTTTTCGTAGGGTGCAGGAGTATGGAAGAATTTTTACAAACGAGAAATGACCCCTAGGCAAAGTTCAAATACTATTTCAGTGTTATCCAATCTATATTCTCTGTTGCCGAAAATTAAATAATCTACTTGCATGAGTCATAGTTGAGTGTTATTACGTACCTTTGAATTTGATTAGCCTTTTTCCAGTGAAAATTAGAGCCAGTCACATTTGGCTATGGGCAAACTAATAGTTGCTGTTTTGCATGTTGCATTATTTAGTATAATCATACAGGGTGTTTGGTGTCAATATTTAAATCACTATTTATCGAAAGCGTGGGTAAATTTATCAAACTTATTTTTGGCAGATTGCGGATGTGTAATGTTGGTCAATGAAATTAAAAAGTGGAAAAAAGCATTCACAATTATTAATTTATCAAGTCAAATAACCTAGAAGTTGAAAGAGGAAAATAGTCTGACAAGGGTCAATCTTTTTTAGTCTAGGTTAATTTTGGGTTTGACTTATTTTTTTTTAATAATAACAAATTTTTATTAAATCAATTAATTAAAAATAAAAAATTATGTTTTTAAAATTTAATTTATACTAATAAAATTAATTTTATTTTAATATATAATGCTTTAATATATAAATTTTTAAAAATATATTTATTTAATTTAAAATAAGAATTATTTATTATTATTATTATTATTTAATAATTTATTAATTAATCTAATTTATAAAATATATATATATATATATATATATATATATATATATATTTAATAAAATAATATTTTTATTTTTATTTAAAAAATAATTATTATTTTATAAAATGAAGTGATGTCTACATAATTTAGCTTAAGTTCATGAATAATAATCTACATAGGCCGAACATGAGTAACATGGTATATAATATTATTTTTCGAAGAGTGGCATCTTCTAATATGAATAAGTGCTGATTAGATGGTTAATAAATGAAGTTAAATTATATTGAATTGCATGAGATGAAAATAATTTATGAATCTATTACGATCTTGTATAAAAAGTATATTATGTTATGTGATTATCGTAAATAATACATTTATGGACAAATATTTGAACTGAAAAAAGAATTCTACTGTAATAAAGAAGAATCACTCACTTTGTTTTTTAAATGTAATAATCTAGTTGCTTGAAAAATAGATTATTTTAACTCTTATATCATCTAATTATTACAATAATTTAACTGGTATATTTAATTACCTTTATTTTTTAAAATGCATTTTGTTATTTTGTCAAATTTAGTGAAATTTTTATGGATTGTAAGGATATAACAAACAATTGAAGCTGTTTGTAGCTTCCAATTCTAAATTGGATGCATAAATATTCATACGGGGTTTTTACCAAATGAGTGCAATTTGCTGTCGTTCTTACGAAATTGGTGCAACTTTTTTTAAATTATCACGATGGATAAATCGGGTCATCTAAGATGTAAGGAAAAATTGTATTATATAATATGATTTATTTATTTATTTTGTTAAGGCTAGAGTTGTCCAAACAACATTTTAGTCTAGTATGACCTAGGTCAAGTAAAAAAAATAGTAGTTTAATCTAATCCATTTTACTATAAATTTTAGTTTAAACTGATTTATAATAGGTTAATGAGTCAATTTTATCTTGATTAAAAAGTTAAAAATTTATCTAAATAAAAATAAATAATTTTTTTAAAAAAATTTAAATTATATTAATAAAATTAATTTTTATTTAATGATTTAATATATAAGAGTATCTCCGATAAGAGTTACTTGGTGAAATGTTTAAATAAAACATTAGTAATTTTAAGTAATTTTTCATTGAAGAATATTATGTGATATAATAAGTTGCTTAAATTTTTTTAATAGTTACCTCACTAAGCAACTTATAAAAATAAGTAAAACAAATTAAATAAGGAGAGGAGAGAGAGAGGATGAGTTCTCTAAAATTTATTAAAAAAAAATTATATTAGAGTAGAATATGATAAGTTTCTTAAAAATAATATGATATAACAAAATTATATTTTACATTTTTTAAGATAAGAAGTCACTCACATTTGAGATGCCTTACGAGAATAATAATTCAATTTCAAAATAAGAGTTAAAAACTTACTCTTCATTATCATTATTTTTTTTAATAATTTATTAATCTTAAATAGTAATTAATATTAATAATTAGATCTTAAAATAAGTAATTGTTAGAGACTTATTATAATATTTACTCTTAGAATAGGTGAATCCCTTATTAAAATTTTCAATAAAATAATATCACTTTAGTTTTTATTTCAAAAATAATTATTATTCTATAAAATAGGTCGACTCATAAGTTTACGAATTAGCTGACCTAAACCCATATAGACCATGACCTAAATGGGTTGGGCAAAAATAAATCTGATTCAATTTATGCTACAATTTTTTTGGCTTAACTTGACCTATTTTCCAAACTTTTATGGTCAGCTCGGGTTAATCTTATTATGACACCTAATCGTGACACATGATACAACTTTAATACTAAAGCCATGTCATGTGGCACAAGTTTCCTTTAAAAAAAATCATGTTTGATGACACGAGTTTAATTATTTTTTATTTATTTTTAAATTGTGTTAGATGATGCAAATTTAATGTTTTTTTATGAAAGTTAGTTGTGTTTTTTTTATCATTTATTATAAATTAATATAATTAAAAAGTGTAATAAAAATATCTAAAATTACTTAAAAATGAAATATATTAATATTAGAAGGGAAATATTATAATATCATGATCGATGTAGACAATTATTAGGATTATAACCCTCAGTGTGACAAAATGAACTTTTTTTTTTTGCTTATTGAATTTAGGTGATCCATTTTAGTGTGAATGCATGTCGTAGTAGGACTTTCTGATTATTCACATCGCAAACTTAGGTTTGGAATGAAATTTGGACCAGTATAAGGAAACCAATAATCTTCATTTTGTACTAGATAAAATTGATGCTTATAAGCTTTGAAAATTCAGTCTAACATGAATATTGGATCAATATATGTACGAATCTACAAATGGCATAAGGAACACACAGTAATAACATGTGAACAAGATAGTCAAAGAGCTTAAAACTTTCCATAGTCACAATACTAGTCATGTAATATGATTGCATATCTTTGTACTTGTCTACCATGTTTTAGGTGCGATAATTCTTAAACTTCAAACTCATCATTTTTTCTACTATATCTTTAGACATGACACTGTTGTAAAAGCTGACAGAGACACGGGCAAACTTTATTCCTGAGGCGTGTATAATCACTGCCCTTAAGGACTTATCCGCGGTGTATTGCGCAAGTCCCCCAGGATACAACAGGAACTTCTCGGGATATCCGAGGATCTCAGAAACTAGCAAGAAACTCTCAAAAGAGTAAATAAACCCAGGAACACAGAAAAAGATCAGAGAAGAGAAGATGAGAGAGGTGTGTTCTGAAGAGTGTGAAGTGGTCTCTATTTATAAGAGAAAGTCTGTAATAGTTATGGAAGACTTGGTAGTGGGTCTGTAACGTTTCCTGTAACGTTCTCTGTAACGTTCTCTAAAACGTTCTCTGAAACGGTCTTCTGCAACGTGTGCTCTGTTTTGCAATACCCCTTAATTTACAACAATCCCCCACATATTGCAAAACAAAAGGGGATAAAAGAAGAAAATCCTGGGTCTCATATAAGATGTAATGCATCAGAGCTGGTATAGCAAGCTATATGAACCAGTCTTAGACTAAAAAACTTAACACACAGTGTAGTTGGTGTAGCAAGTTATATGAACCAAAACACTTAATGTGTGTTAGCGGTTTTAATAATCACAATACACCCCCACAATTCTTGCTGTTATCGCTGTGTTGCGCTTACTAGGCCATGCGCGTGCTCGGTATTCATGAGTGCTCTAGAAATATTGCAAAGATCTCATACAAGCGGCCCCACTCGACACTCATATAGGTGACTTCATCAAGCGTATGCTACGAATCATACACCACCCTTAAGGGATATGAAATCGTTGAAAAACTTTGTTTAGACTAAGATTCGTACTCCACATAGAATTTTAATTACAAAGTTTAACCTCTCAATAATGCAGTATCTAGCACTTTCACATATACACCATAGGAATGGACATAATTGATTTTAATCAATTTTAGTGCTAGCAGAACTAACAAGTGACTTGTTTTTACCCATATGAACCTTATTCATGGGATCTCCAATCACAAAGGTTGGGTTACCATCACCTGTTTGTTTGCAAGTTGCTTAAGGCCCATTCCCCTCGATGTTTCTAAAATCATATTTCTCGCTAAGGGTTTTGTCAGAGGATCTGCTAGATTCCGTTCTGACTTCACATAGTCAATGGAGATTGTTCCATTCTTTAGCAAGTTGCTTCACTAAATTATGTCTCAACTTGTATATGTCTGTTTTTTCCATTGTAGTTCTTATTTTTTGCTATAGCTATTGCCGATTGACAATCACAGTGTATTGATACAGACGGGATCGGTTTCATTCCTAATGGAATGTTTACTAAGAAGTTTTTCAACCACTCAGCTTCATTACCAGTCATTTCGAGAGCAACAAATTCAGATTCCATTGTTGATCTTGCAATAATTGTTTGTTTGGCTGGTTTCCATGTAATCGCACCACCCCCGAGTGTGAATACATAGCCACTAGTGGATTTTGTCTCATCTGAATCAGAAATCCAGTTAGCATCACTGTATCCTTCTAGTACAGCGGGAAATCCACTATATTCAATGGCATAATCCATTGAACCTCTTAAGTATCTCATAAGTCTTGTAAGTGCATTCCAATGTTCTTGATTAGGACATTGAGTGTACCTACTCAGTCTACCTATTGCATAAGCAATGTCAGGTCTAGAAAAGCTCATTAAATGCAGTAAGCTCCCAATTACCTGGGCATACTGAGGTTAAGAGATTGAGTCTCCTCTATTTTTCTTTAATTTAGAGTTAGCATCATAAGGGGTATTCACTGGTTTGGCGTTATAACACCCAAACTTCCTAAGAAGTTTCTCAATATATTGTTCTTGTGATAGAAAAATACTATCGCCCTTCCTTATGATTTTAACACCCAAAATCACATTGGCTTCACCCATATCTTTCATTTCAAATTTAGATCCCAGAAACAACTTAATTCTGGAGACAATGTCAATGCATGTACCAAATATTAGCATATCATCTACATATAAACATATAATGACACATTCACCACTCTCAAATTTAGAGTACACACATTTATCAGCATCATTAGTTGAAAAACCATTACAAAGTAGAACATTATCAAGTTTTTCATGCCATTGTTTTGGTGCTTGTTTTAATCCATATAAAGATTTTAAAAGTCTGCACACTTTGTTCTCTTGACCTGGAGCAACACACCCTTCAGGTTGAGTCATATAAATTTCCTCCTCTAATTCACCATTCAAAAAGGCTGTCTTAACATCCATTTGGTGTATAACTTGTTTATGGATAGCTACTAGAGCTAACAAAACTCGAATAGAGGAAATCCTAGTCACAGGGGCAAAGGTGTCAAAATAATCAATGTTGGATTTTTGAGTAAAACCCTTTGCTACTAATCTTGCCTTATATTTATCTATGGATCCATCAGAATGATACTTTTTCTTAAAGATCCACTTACAACCAATAGGTTTTGTTCCTTTAGGCAAATCTACCAAAGTCCAAGTATTATTTTTCTTAATTGAATCAATTTCAATCTTAATGGCCTTATCCCAATGTATTGCATCAGGAGTCCTAGTAGCCTCTAAAAAACTCATTGGATCATTTTCAACTAGATAAGTGTAGAAATCATCTCCAAAGGAGGTTTCCTTCCTCTGTCTTTTACTTCTCCTCAAATCCTCATAGATTTTGTCACTATTAATCTCTAAAGATTGTTTAGGTGTCTCACTAACCTTTAGAGAAAAAAAATATGTTCAAAAAACTCAACATTTTTTGTCTCTACTATAGTATTATGCTCAATTACATCACTTTTGATGACAAGAAACCTATAGGCAACACTATGTTCTGCATAGCCTAAGAACATGCAATCAGAAGTTTTAGAACCTATTTTCCTTTTCTTATGATTGGGTAACATTACCTTGGCTAGGCACCCCCACACTCTTAAATATTTAAGATTAGGTTCATAACCTCTCCATAACTCATAGGGAGTTTTACCAGTTTTCTTAAAAAACACACTGTAAGTATATCTTCTCTCAAGGGTGATTAGGTGTACTAAAGCTGTTTGATTAAGTATACTTTGGTTAATCATCTATAAATGTCACAAATCATATAAATCAATAATATAAGCAGAAGAATAAAATTTATTAACAACCGTTGAGTACAAACACTACTACAAAATATATTTTCTACATCGTCATTTAACGTCGGTTATAGCTGAGACAACGTAGAAAGTACTTTCCACATCGGTTCCAGATGAACCGACGTTGAAAGTTGAATATTAAACACATTCTACGTCGGTTCTTAGTCAACCGATGTAGAAAGTACTTTTTACATCGGTTCCCATATGAACCGACGTTGAAAGTCTTTTTTTTATTATTTTTTTTACTTATTGACACTTTCCACGTCGGTTCCCATATGAATCGACGTGGAAAGTCGTTTTTTTTTTTATTTTTTTAACCCAAAAATTCACTTAAATTTGAAAATTGTCACTGCCAGGATTCAAACTCAGGATTTTAGAATTGGAAACTAATACTCTAACCATTAAACTATTATAATTTCCTGATAATAACTTACAAATAAATTATATTTATATACAAATAAATATATATCCATGTAAATATATATTTATTTGTATATATTTTCTGGAAAGTATTTTTATTTTTTTTTCAGCCAAAAATTCACTTAAGTTAATGAATTGTCACTGACAGCATTTGAACCCAGTATTTTAGGGTTGTAAGTTAATATCCCAACCACTAAACTACTATAATTTTTTGATAATAACTTACAAATAAATTATATTGGTATTTTTTGACCGAGGGTGAAAGTGTGATTGACTCTCGCTTGAGTGAAAATATGTTAAAGCTCACGGAAATTCACTCACTCAAGTCTCGCTTGAGCGAAAATTGGTATTTTTCGCTTGAGAGCGAATAATGCGTTTCCCAAATTTATTTTATATTATTATATAAATAAAATTATAAAGATTATATTATGTCATTAAATTACAAACTCATATAAAGATATCCTTTGCAACCACTACCAGGTCCGTTGCGTCCACCACCTCTACTATGTCTTTGACCTCCATTGTGCTCACTACATTTACGCGTATGTTGCATCTACCACATTATTGTATTTGTTACGTTCGTTGTAGATTAGTGAACCAATCCGCCTAATCCACCAACCCGTGGTGGGTTGAGTTGGGTTGTAACATATTTCGTTCACCATAAAGTGAGCCAACTTGTATGAGTTGGGTTGACTCACTTTAACACTGAGTCATATGGCCATATGTTTTTCCTCCATCATATACTTATGTTCATTTTTCTAATAAAATTTGATCTAATCAAGAAGCAATTTGTCAAAACTCTAATCTCATAGTAGATAATTTAGCTAGAAGTCTTGGTTGCTTCATCTAACATGTAAAAAAAATAAAAATAAACGAAAAGTTAATAAATATGAAAATTAATGACGAAAAATAAAAAAAATTTAGTTAAAATATATATTATCCATATTAATTATTTGATTTTTCAACTCAACATTCTTGAATTTCTTGTTAAAGTTGGAAGCTATATGTTGAATACAATATACTAGCTGATTTGAGTCCCACCTAACTTTTTTAAACTGTAATGCCACTATTATGGTTGTTCATTTATCTGTTATGATACACAAATTTTGTTGAGGTGTAACATATTGTTTCAACAATTGAAGAACCAAATTAAACATCCTCACTCTCTCTTTCAACTATTGCAAATTCTAATGGAAATAAATTTTGATTTCCATCCTGTGTAATTATTGTCAATAAATTTTGACTTGTAATAATTAAATCTTTTAATACATGGCTTGAAGGACAAAAAAGCATGTTCTAGAATGTAACATAATGGGTCTTGCACTCCATTTATGAAAGAATGTGTAACTATATATTGGATAATTGTGTCAGGGAGAGTTTCTTGAATAATTTTGAGTCATCTGAGAAGATGGTTGTATGACTCTTCCTAGTCACCAAAAACCATAACAAGTGTTTTCTATTTCCTAATCCAGACTTTTTTATAACTAATTAAATAACCATGACGACTTTTAAATTTTGCAATCAAAGTTTTGACAGGAACATAAAGATTTCCTTTTAATAATTCATAAATAATATGAGAAATTTTATTTGAGTCTAAATTTTGATGATTAATAGATAACTCAGTTGCAAACATATGTGGCCTAATTCAATTTTTTATATCTTTCATTGTTGTCTAATTTACTTAGTGAAGCTCTGAGTCTCCATTTACACTCATTCCCATAATGAATACATCGAATAATATATCTATCAGACTTTGATCCAACTACAAAATATTTATAACCTTGGTCAATATGAAAATATTTAATTGCACTTACTATTGTCTCCTTTGATTGTAAGCACATTCCTTTAGAAATAATTCTATATGAATTATGAATTAGAAGATTGTGCATGTTGCCCAACATGTCTAATAAGTGGAGGATCTAAGGTATTAACTTTTTCATCATCATATACATGATCATCTTCTTCGTCAAAATCATGAGCAATATCCAGTATAATCGATTCTTGTTCATTTGAACCTAAACTACAACCAACATAAAATCTATCTATATTACAATGTTATTTAAAGCCAATATCTTAACTGCATTATGATATTGGAAGTGTATCCATGAATTACTCGTACTTCTAATCTCTAGGGTCAATCGCATAAGATTGTTCTTATATTTTTAAGTTACCCATCAAACACCCATGGTTGTACCAATTGAGATGTGTTTCACTAGCCTGTTGCTACCAAGTTCCTTTAGCTTTTTTTAGATGCACTCGTGCCTTCAATTGCAATTACCAGTGCCTTCACTGAGCTTGTCCTTTATCATTAGAGGCATGACAAGGAGCAGTGTTTGGAGAAACACTAGATTTGTGCCATCTAAAACAAGTTTGTACTAAAATAGTGTCATGTCACACAACTTTGTAATGAAATCATGCCACGTGAGTCGATTTCAATGCTGAAATCGTGCTACATCAGATGATTTCATTGTCTGGTCAAAATCATGCTACATAGCACAACTCTGAAAGAACTCCACATCAGATTCCTTTAGAAATAATGTTAAGCGTTAACGACTCTGCACATTATATTTGTGGTTGGTTGGGATGGGTGGCACGGGGAAATTGTGATGGGTATATCACATGTTCATAGATAGCCAAGCTATCCCTTGAGATATGTAGAGAATCTCTTCATAAATTGTTTACCATTCCTTTACATTTTCTTAACATAACAAACACTCTTTTTCTTTGAATCTCTTCTTCCTAAACATAATTATTGAGTTTTTAGGCTTGTTATTCTTTTTCAATTTCTCTTTTCCTTTTTCCTTCACGTCCTTTCAATCTCCATTTTCAATATTACTAGATACATTATGTTTTATTATATTTATATATATATAATTTAGTATATATACTTATTATATTTAGGGTATATATATTTATTGTAATATTATTATTATATTTACTTTATTTACTATTTATTTATTATATATATTTATTTAGTATAAGAATTTATTCTATATTTTTACAGTAATAAGTATATTTTTAAGAATACTGACGGTGAATCAACATCTTCACGTTAACATGTTCTTATTGCGTTTACAACATAAACTCGTGACGAATGTCATATGGGAGGAAAATAAAAGAGTACTTCGTCCACGACGCCATGCAATATAGTTAACAAAAAATTATCATATCTTGGATTAATGAGTACCGAATGTCACACATCAAACAAGTTTTGGACCTTTTTTGAAAATTTTAAATATTGATGTTAATAATTGTTAGGATCGAGCGCTTACCACTAGGCCAAAAGCTATAGCCATTAGTCAGAGCGCAACTCTTTTTACTTTAACAGCCCAAGCGCCACGATTCAATTGTGACTCGGCCCACCTGACCTTCGTCACAGGACAATTGATGCTACCTGCAACAATCTCCCCCTCAGCAATTGTCCTACAAGGTATCCCACTCTTGGATTGTGACTTGGCCCACCCGGCCTCTGCCACGGGACAATTGTGCAACCTGCAACAATCTCCCCCTCAACAATTGCCCACCAGGAATCGAACTCGTGACCTTGGCTCTGATACCAATTGTTAGGATCGAGCGCTTACCACTAGGCCAAAAGCTATAGCCATTAGTCAGAGCGCAACTCTTTTTACTTTAACAGCCCAAGCGCCACGATTCAATTGTGACTCGGCCCACCTGACCTTCGTCATAGGACAATTGATGCTACCTGCAACAATCTCCCCCTCAGCAATTGTCCTACAAGGTATCCCACTCTTGGATTGTGACTTGGCCCACCCAGCCTCTGCCACGGGACAATTGTGCAACCTGCAACAATCACATTGTTAGGATCGAGCGCTTACCACTAGGCCAAAAACTATAGCCATTAGTCAGAGCGCAACTCTTTTTACTTTAACAGCCCAAGCGCCACGATTCAATTGTGACTCGGCCCACCTGACCTTCGTCACAGGACAATTGATGCTACCTGCAACAATCTCCCCCTCAGCAATTGTCCTACAAGGTATCCCACTCTTGGATTGTGACTTGGCCCACCCGGCCTCTGCCACGGGACAATTGTGCAACCTGCAACAATCTCCCCCTCAACAATTGCCCACCAGGAATCGAACTCGTGACCTTGGCTCTGATACCAATTGTTAGGATCGAGCGCTTACCACTAGGCCAAAAGCTATAGCCATTAGTCAGAGCGCAACTCTTTTTACTTTAACAGCCCAAGCGCCACGATTCAATTGTGACTCGGCCCACCTGACCTTCGTCACAGGACAATTGATGCTACCTGTAACAATAATTTCTTAATAGAGACATTAATCGAGAGGTGGAGATCAGAACCTCACACACCTTTCACATTCTCATTGGATAAGCAACTATAATATTAGAAAATGTTGCTTTATAACTTGGTCTTCCAATTGATGGAAAGTCTATTACTAGTCTCAACAGTGGTGATTTGATAGGTTTTTGTCAATCTTTATTTGGGTCACATTCACCCGAAGGATTGATGAAAGGAAATATGATTAAACTTTTCTTGTTAATGCAACATTCCAATAACTTCTTGATGACGTAGATACTGTCAACATGTTCAAGCACACATGTTATGTACCATAGGAAGTTTATTTATGCCTTATACATAAACTTCTAGAGTATACTCAATGTATCTTTTATTTTTGCAAGACCTAATTGTTGTACCTAATTACAATTGAGGATTTGCTATGCTTGCTTCACTTTATTGAGCATTGGACCATGGGGTTGACCCTCATTAAGAAAATATTGGAGGTTGCATGTTACTTCTTCAATGTTGGGCATGAGATTGAATTACACACCTTTGTCCACTTGTTGAAGATTTAAATGATGAAGAGGTTGATATAGGATTTGGTTTTCACCTAGTAAGAAGGTATAGTCTTAGATTATTTTTTTTACACTACAATATGCATTAAATTACAAAATTTGTTTTGAACTTAGGTGGTATCGACTTAGACAGAGGTCAAATACTGCTGTGTACGTCGTACATGTAGTACGCTACACGTTGGATAAACTAACATTAAAGAAGGTATTACGATAATATATTTGTTATTCATGCATACATATTTTATTTTAAATTAATTTATTTGTACTTCATTTGTAGTTTATATGGACTCCTTGTCACCATCGTCCATTTCGATGCCTCGGGGCATCTCGAACATTTATGCGAGCGATTGCGATATGATGGTTTAGACTCAAGCTTTTTGTAAAAATATGATCATTGCTTCTGAGGTGTTCAACAACTGAACTAACATCTAATAAAAGCAAGGTTTTCATAAAGAGAGTTCTATGAAGTCGCCACCAATGTTTTTACCATAAACATTAGAAAAGGATAAAAAAGGCGTTGATTTTAAGAAAAACCAAACTTGGCCATTATAATCAGAGTTAGGTAAGAGAGTTAGTTACGTGTGGGGAAGGTATTAACACCTCCACAACGCCCCTTTCGGGTTCCTTATGACGGATTAATTCATAAAATAAAGATTAAGAGAAATTACTCTATTACCCTATTTTATTACACAGTATTAAAATGACTATCTACATGATCCTATTTTCTATTGCACATAGAAAGCAGTAAATAAAGCAATAAAAGAGAAGAGTAGTGAAAAGACCTTTGAAACAAGATTTTATTACAATTCTTCAACTCTGAGGATGCTTTTTGGCTATCCCCTCGCATTACAAGCGCTCTTATCGTGAATACAAGAAAAAACTTTTAAACTATAGAATGCCGGATATCTCAAAAGAGACTTCCTTAACCAATTGTTACTTTATAGGCAATCGGAAAGATCATTCGAGAACTAGAAGTGTATAAAAGAAGTAAGAATGAATTGAGGAATGTAGAAGTGTGTGAAAAAGCTGCAAATGAGGCTCTTATTTATAGTTTCTCTCTCCCAGGACCCCGAGACGACCGTTTCAACCTTAGAAAGGTGGGACAACTGTCTCAGCTGCTTGGGAGGGCCGTCTGGCCCTTGGTACGACCGTCTCAAGGGCCAGATGCGCATCTCAGTCACTTGGAATGACTGTCTCGGTTCTGGGACGGATGTCTCGAGTGTTTTCTCCAAATTTTACTTTTTATTACTTCAGAAAAGCTCTTCTTTCTTCAGACGGAAGCCGATTGATGCTACTAGATGCCCTCCGAAGCTTTACCCACCTTCAGAGTGGAAGTCTTTTGATCTTTATTGAGAGGTCGGGCAAGATTTGGGGTCTACAGCTGCCCCTCCTTCACCTGCCCCCCTTCACCTGCCTAACTAACTGCTGGCTTAGTGTGCCTTCAAGATTAGTTGGCAGGTGAAGGAGTTAACCCTCTTGCCCAGTCATCCTTCGGATACTCCTTTACTAAAGTTGCTGATCCTCTGGATGATGAATAGTTTGATATGTACGAACTCCTATCTGGTTTGATGAGTACAAACCCTTATCTGGTTTGATGGGTGTGAACCCCCATCGTGGTTTTGAAAATATCTTCCCACAAGATGTTCTCTCTGACCCCGTAGCTGACTCACCCGCAAAGTGTTCTCTCCGACCCTGCGTTTGATGAGTGCAAACCCTCATCAGGTTTTTGCAAGACCCATCCAGAGGATGTTCTCTCCGACCCCGTGGTTGGCTTGCCCACAGAGTGTTCTCTTCGACTCCGTGGTTGATTCGCCCGCAGAGTGTTCTCTCCGACCCTGCGTTTGATGAGTGCAAACCTTCATCAGGTTTTTGCAAGACCTGTCCACAGGATGTTCTCTTCGACCCCGTGGTTGGCTTGCCCATAGAGTGTTCTCTCCGACTGTGTGGTTAATGAGTTGTCCGCAAGATGCTCCCTCTGATCATGTGACAGATGAGTACAAAACCCCTCACTAGATTGAAAGCCGACAAGCCCCCTTCTGTAAGACTTTGCCGGTTTGAGGAATCCCCTTCTGTAAGACCCTCATGGTTGATAAGCCCCCTTCTGTAAGACTTATCAGGTGCAAACCCCCTTTTGTAAGGTTCTGTCGGTTGATACTCTTGCAACCCCAGGATGCTCCTTTTGGTAGACGATCATGTGGCTGATGAGTGGGAAACCTCAGGATGCTCCTTCGGTGAGGTAGCCGATTCTTTGATTTGTAGGATGCTCCTTCGGAGAGGTAGCTGATCCTTAGGTTTGTAGGATGCTCCTTTTGGTAGTCGATCCTGTGGCTGATGAGTACAAACCCTCATCTGGTTCTGAGTCCTTTCTTCTGGACTGAAAATGTGTTGGCGGCTTACTGCTTCTGGTCATGCACCGACTCCATGGGGAGTAGTTGTTTAAGAATTTTTTTTTTTACTTTTTTGGATGTAGTCATCCGGTATGTCGGGGATTCTTTATTTTTGGCTTTTTCTGATAGTCATCCGACTTGTTGGTTGTCGGGGATTTATTGATAATTGCCTCTTAATTTAGGCAGGAATCCACTGAGGATTTATTTGATTTATGATATTAGTGCCTCTTGAGTATGCAGATGCTTCAATAGTGATGAACACTTTATGTTTGGGTTTGTAATGCCTCTTAATAGGTTGATGTCCCTTTCTGGGGATATTTGCTCTTTGTTTGCCAGATCTTACCTATGTATTCCACTGATGAATATTCATGTTGGATAGGCAAATAACTCCTTGAGAATATAAACTTGTAATTTTCTTTAGCTATAGGCTCACTGGGGATGATTTTTTTTTTATTTGCCCCCTAGGGGAATGGAGTTTTTATCTTGTTTGTTGAACCAATGGGGAGACAAAAATTCTGACTCAATTGCTTATGGACTTTTGAAGTTCTTATTCTCCTTTGGGAAGTGTGGCGGAGACTCTAGATGAATATGCTTGATGACTCATGTGGCGGCAATGCTGAGTCATGAGGTAATCTTTTTGTTGCCTTCAAAATAGGCAAGGATCCTCTTGAGGATGATCGAGTCTTTCCTTTGGCTTTTGTTTGTTATGCCTTCTCTTTCTTGAATGGAAGGAGGAATGATTGGAGCTTTGGTTTTCTTGAAGCTCTTTTATTGAATTGTTTGATTTCACCTTCTTCTTCTTGAGGGGACTTTTATTTGGTTCTGGCATTTCCTATTTTTCAATCACAAAGATGGAGCCTAGCCTCCGTATATGCATGATTATTGTTCTTATTTAAAGAAACTTATTTTTTTTATTGATTTCTGACAAATTCGTTTTTGTGCAACTACTTTGTGTGTGGATGTTCTAAATACAATTTATTTGTTTATTTGATTCATTTAGAAAAGTGACCGGTCTTCTCCAGCTAGATTGTTAAGTGGTAAAAAGTTGATATAATTATACTTTGAATTGTTATGAAACCACTTAACTTATGTTAACTCTAATATATTTTTCTCCTATTTGTAGGATGAATTCGAGAATACCTTGATAAAAGAGTAAGGAGCATAATTGTCATCATAATTGGAGCAAAACTGGAAGAAGGAAGAAGATTTTCAGCATGGAAGTCGCTCGAGCGAGATGGACTCTCGCTTGAGCGAATATCAGTTATTCTTCTCTGGAAGTTAGTCGCTCAAATGCCAGTAAATTTGCTTGAGCGAATGTTAGACATTCTTCTCTGGAGTTCACTCGCTTAAGCGAGTGATTTGTCGCT
The DNA here is from genome assembly GCA_963425845.1 of Sphenostylis stenocarpa. NCBI lineage: Eukaryota > Viridiplantae > Streptophyta > Magnoliopsida > Fabales > Fabaceae > Sphenostylis > Sphenostylis stenocarpa. Next base: position 55,425,485 of record OY731406.1, read on the forward strand.
TGAGCGAAAATATGAAACTTTTGCTTGAGCGAATGTTGTCGCTTGAAAAAAGATGCGTGACCCAATTTTTCCTATAAAAAGATAAGATGTGTTTTGAGAAAAGTAAGCAGTTTTGGGGAGAAGAGGCGCGACTACTGCTAGGGTTTCGTCCAATCTTCATCAATTTTTCACTTCTTCCACATTTGGAGCATTGTAATGGCCAACATGAGTGACTAACTTCATTCTCTTAGGATTTGGTGCACTTCCTTTGAACTCTTTTGTATCATGGTGATATTTTGAGATATTAATCTATGTTTTGATGTTGTTATTCTTATCCTTTGTGCTTTGGAATGATTTATTCTTGATGTTTGGGATATGATTGGAAAATATATCTTGAACCCTAGATCACGGTAAGAATATTTGTTATGTTAATTGTCAGGAATGAAATGAATGTATCAATTGCTTAACACCCTAAACCTAATGCTGGAAAATCTCTTAATTGTGTGAGGAATCAACATTTATTAGGTTTTCTTATGAATTTCATGTGTGAGGAATCAACATGGATGATTTGAGTAGGTGGCATCAACATTGTTAGGTTAATTGATGTTCTTAATTGACATAGTCATTACAAAAGAGGGAAAAGGAAGGAAACCAATCCTAAGTGCCTTTAATTGATATTTTCTAAACAATTTATATTTTTTTGTCATTTAATTTCAATTCAATTCTTTATGCCAAACCCATTCTGTTTTAATCCACTTAGTAAGCATAAATTGGGAATTTTCATTGAAACCGTTCCTCATGGGATCAATTTTTATTTAATCGAAATACTATCTGCGATTGATAATTTTGGTACGCTTGCTAATAATTCAACATGGATCTTCATGATAATGCTAATGGGATCCTCTTTTAATCATCTTTTGGTTTTAGCCCTATCTTTTGCCTAGACCGCCCTTTACGGGTTTTCGATCTAGCGAGCTGCCTTAATTTTTGCCTAGGATATCTTACGGGGCTTTTGCCTTAACCCTTTTTGGGGGATTTTGATCTAGCACGCTACCCTGATTTTTACCTAAGAATATCCTAGCAGTCATTTATTCTTTTCTTATTTTTTATGCTTCCTCTTTTTAGATGCATGTTTGATCTTTGATTAAAGGTCTTTGCGCATATTTATGATTTATCAATAAAGAGACATTTCCATAATATTTGGTCAAGAGAAAGGAAATGAAAGGGAATTTTATTGATAAATGAGCAAAAGTTTATTTCTTTTATAGAAGGATTTCAAGGGAGTTTAGAAGAATGGTTGGTTAGGGTTAGCTATATTGTTTTAGGCTTAAACAATCATGTATATTATATTTGCCCCCTAGTTCTCCTAATTGCTTCAATTGAGACGCCTGAGCTCAGAGTGAAGACTATGCAGACTGCTTGCTTTTAGAAGAACGTTACCTTAATCACCTTTCGGTTTTTGGTTAAGACAACCATTGCTCTTAAATTTTTCTTCTCTGTTTTTTTTTACCCCTACTTTTTGCCTAGGACATATCTTAGTGAGGAATATGGACCCTATCTTTTGCCTAGGGATGCCCTTTGCGGGTTTTCATTCCTTACGGGTCTTGAGCAATGACTTCAAGCATAATACTTCTTCACCGTACCGAAGTTGATTGGGTGTCGAAGTTCTTTTCCATCCATATTGCCAAGGATAAGAGCTCCTCCCGAGAAAGCTCGCTTGACCACAAAAGGGTCCTTCATAATTTGTTGTCCATTTTCCAATTGTATCATTCTGGGCTGGAAACAATTTCTTTATCACTAGATCCCCTTCTTGGTAAGTATGAGGTGAACCTTTTTGTCATAAGCCGTTTTGATCTTCTTCTGATAGGCTTGCCCGTGACATATAACATTCAATCGTTTTTCTTCAATAAGGTTTATCTGATCATATCAGCTTTGAACCCATTCATCTTATGTTAATTTCGCTTCCATTATCCTGTGCTTTTGTCAACATGATTAGCTGTACCGATTTGTCATCTCGGATCTTTGCTATAACCGAAGAGTAATCATTTTGAATGTAGAGTAACTGCCATGTCAATGCCCCTCTTCCTTTCCTTAGGGATTTCAATCCTCCTATTGATCACTATATTTCTACATTCCCCAGTTAATTACTTGAATGCTTTATAGTGAATGGTCAAGAGAAGAGAAAGAAAAGGGATTTATTGCAAAGGCTTGTGTTTTAGTAGGATTTTTATATTATTTTTGAAATAATAGTTTCTATAAGAATGGCTAGCTAGGGTTGGTCAGTGTTTAGGCTAGTTTAAACAAACATTTTATTTTTATGAGGTGACGTCTTCAACTGATTACTTTATGGCGCCTATTTGTAATTGATTAACTTCCCTAGTTCGCCCTTTTGGGTTTTCAGTCTAGGATGCTATGCTATGTCCTAACTTTTGCCTAGGTTCCCCTTTTTCATTTTTTGGGATACCTAGCGAACTTTATTTTGTAACCCTAACTTTTGCCCAAACTACCCTTTATTATTGTTCGAGTCTCCTGACGAGTTTACCCTAACTTTTGCGCAGCCCCGTTTGTGGGTTTCCTACCAGGTATTTTGCCCTTTTATTTTTTTTTTTTGTCTTGGATTTTGACCTTGACGGGCTTCTTTTAATAATAATTTTTTTTTGCACAACATTGTTGAAACACGATTTTATTGTGAAGTAAAATCTTATTTGTGTCTCTAGCTAATCAATCATGTTAACTTTGACTTTATTTTGTCTATGGTGCTTTGATTATTTTGACGCATTTTGGAACAAAATGTTTGTCTAAACATGATTATTTATGGGGTATAAATATGATTAGCGAGAAGAGAAGCAGATAGTAAAAATAACATTCTTTTGTAATTCAAAGGGAAATGTGTGCCCTATAGATGCTCGGGGGTCGGGCACACCCCGAGGAGTGATCTCTAACAGTGATTGGGTTTACATCCCTTAAAATTGGAAGAAGGACACCTAATGACTAACACTACCCTTGACGTTAATATCCTTCCTTTTCGAAGGATCGTCTTTAAGGTGCGGAGGGGAGACTTCCCTTTTCTTCGTATGACTTGATCTTTTGTAGGGTCGTATCTTAAATCATACTTTAAAGGATTATCCTTAAAATCGGGTGGCTCTCTTATTCCTTGAGCATCCTTTCCAAGCCCTTGTCTTGGGTGATATCCATATCTCTTCATCATATGGGTCACTTTCATATTACTGGGAATTCTTTCTACATTGGCAATTTTGAACGCTTGAAAAGATATTTCAAGGGCTTCTTCAACTGCATCCACATATGGTTAGACAGACGATTTGCTAACCAGAATATCATCTTCAACTTGAACCGTGACTAGTTTGTTGTCTATCATAAATTTGATTTTCTGGTGGAGCGTTGAAGGTATTGCCTTAGCATCGTGAATCCAAGGTCTACCAAGGAGACAACTGTATGCTAGAGTGATATCCATCACATGGAAATCTACGTTAAAAATAGTAAGGCCAATTTGGAGTGGTAGACTAATCTCCCCTACTACTTCACACTTTGATCCGTCAAAGGCTCGAACGATCGTATTGCTTGGGCGCATATGGACTCCTTGAACTATTATCTTATCCAATGTGCATTTGAGCAGCACATTCAAGGATGACCCATTATCCACAAGAACTTTGACGATGAGGTATTCCTTGTACTTTACAGAAACGTGCAAGGGCTTATTATGGTTCGACCATTTTGAAGGGAGTTCTTCATCCGTGAAGGTGAGGTAATCATTGGCTGTGATATTACCAATGATCCCTTCAAACTTATCTTAGGATATCGCGTGCGAGACATAAGATTTGTTCAAGACCTTTAACAATGTGTTTTGATGCGGTTCCGAACTCATTATTAGTGATAACAAGGTTATCTTTGCAGGAGTGCGGTTGAGTTGATCAATGATGGAGTACCCACTTTGCCTTATATATTGGAGTAACTCATATGTCTCCTTCTTGGATTCTTTTTCCTTTTCCTCTTCGGTTTCTTTTTTTTTTCCTTTGTTTTTAGGAGCATTATCCTGTAGCTCCTTGGGGGAATAAATTCTTTCGCTTCTCATCGTGCCCCCAATGTCGGCTATATTGGAGATATCTTCATAGATGGACGATTCTTCTGTGTATCTCCACGATATAGCTTTATCCGATGTGTAAGGGAAAGGACGAGGCATGAATAAACGCAAAGGTGTTATTGCCCCTTCCCTGACATTATTATTAATCGATGTTTACTTCTTGCTTATTATCTCCTTGTCCCAAATCGATAGCCTCAGTTTTTTCCTGATAGGGTTGTATCAATTGATCTTTTTTTTCCAACAGTTTTTGCATGTCTGGGGAAATGGTCCCCTTTTCTCTGTCTGACCCGATCCATTCGCCTTTGGCTTTCGAATCCCGCAGAGAGTCCTCAATCACAGACATGATTGTTTCTATGGTCCTTATTTGGGTTTAGATTTTATTTAATTATTTTGGAGTGAGAGAGAAAAGAATGAAAAGAATATGAATATTATGAAAAATGCCTCATTGTATTGATGAAAAGAGAAATATATACAGAGCCCCTTTAATCAAAAGATCTCGTGGCCACGATCAAAGGCCGCAAGAGATACATCGGAAGTTTTTTTATACTTTTTATTTATTTATATTGTTTTATGATGAGGAGCCTTAATCAGCTGGCCTTCCCCGTCATTCCAGTTGAGACAGAGGCGTGTCGTCCACCTTAGGGATGAGAGCATTGAAAGTGATTCATCCGGCATCCAATAATTCTTGGACCTTATACTTCAAGGTTAAGCAATTGTCCACGGAATGCCCAAGAGCGTTCGAATGGTAATTACATTTTTCGTTTGGCTTGTACCATTCTGGGTAGGGTGGCTCCATCTCTCTTGGAGGACGTGCGCTAGGAGCTTGGCATCTAGCAACTTTGATAGCAGATTTCCATAGGAGGTTGGGATGGGAGTAAATTTCCTCTCTTGTTTGCGAGACTGCTTGGTTGGTTATGAAGAGGAAGAAGGGGTAGTGAGGTTGATGGCATTTACGCTCCCTTCCTTCTTCTTGCCAAAGGGCTTCTTGAATGATGCGTGGGACTTCTTAAACTTGGGAGGGAATCGAGTATTTTCCCGAAGACATACATCGGTTGCCTCCTTCACATCAAAGTTGTGTCCCTCTAATGCCCTTAATTTCTCCTCTAGGGCAGAAATTTGTTGCTTGGAGACCTCATTGTGGAGGCGTTGCTGGTACATTAGCTCCATCAACTGTGTCATTTGTTCCTTTATGACATTACGCTTAGTGGTGAGCATACAGTTCTGTTCCTTTAATTTCTCCATCCTCTTAGCTTTTGCGCGCGAGTGAGGACAGGAAGAAGACCAACCACTTTCTAAATGATTTAAAGATTTTTATTATTGTTTTTTTTATGAATGATTAATGTGGGATAAATATGTCTTAAACAATAGCTTTGATATCTTCTTAAAAGCTTATGCTTAAGGAGTACTATACCCATCTTGGTGTGATGGTTCCCTTTTCACGAAGGTTACCAATATACCTTAGCGCATTTGTCCCTTCCAGGAAGATTACAAATGCACTTGGGTCTCTTTCGCCGTTGTCTAAAGATATCTAATACCCCTGCATGAATGTATTTATGCATGCACTAGTACAAAAAGGACCTTTTATGACGGAAAATGTTGAAAGTAAGATAACTTTTGACTGAGATGTCGGATTTGGACGCACAACATATCAAAACGAAAAGGAAAAACTGAAGAATAGGTGGAAAATTCCCAAAGGGAATTGGTCCCAACAATTTTTCCAAAAAATGCTTCTAAGACCCATTTTTCACTAGTGATGAAAGATTTATTAAGATAATGTGTATGCATACTACATTTATTTTCTCTCTTAGTTTTTTCACTTATGAAATGATGCAATATGAATGATATGACTTTGTCAAAATTCTTTTTATTGTAAGAGGTATTCTTATTGGTTTAAATTGTTTTTATTTTTTTTATAACCCTTTATCTCTTCTATTGGTCAACGTGACTACTTAACTTACAAAGAACCTGAAACCAGGCTAGGTTAAATGAAGACTGTCCGAGATAAAGTTGATTTATTCTTATTATTTTTTGTGATTTTTAAGATTTTTTATTTGTTTTTATTTTAACTGTTGTATGATTATTCTATACAAATGCATCAAATAAATGCAACAAATGAATGCACACACAATTCACTCCTCCACGAGTAGAGTCACGTTGTTTAATCACGAGGTAGGGTTTTCCTGCAGAAAAGTGCTTGGTTAAGGTGATTTTAAACTGTTCTCACCAAGGCCAAAGGTCCCCAAGGTGCCCCCATTATAAGGACCTCTCAATCTCTCAGTCTTCAGATCATGCACGGAACTCCGTGTCGACATCCTTGGACAAAAAGAAGAGAGTTATCACCTTGAGTTAGTGGTTTTCTGACAACGGATGTAGCCCCGTGTGCCAACAAGTCGGTCGTATTTGCCACCCACTCCCTATGGGTAATCACTCTTGCCCCCGGGTATAGAGGGACTGTGTGCAAGAGTTTTTTGTGTACAGTTTGTGTTTCAAACAATTTGCAGAAAGTAATCATACAACAGTTATCAAAGTCATACAATAAAACATACAGAAAAGGGTAAAAACGTAATTTTAAATCTTTGTTTAGTTTGAATTTATCTGTCACTAAATGGGATCAACTCTCTAGTTTTCCCAGTGGAGTCGCCATCTGTCGCCATCGTCCGTTCCGACACCTCGGGACATCTCAAACGTTTATGCGAGCGGTTGCAATATGATGGTTTAGACTCAAGTTTTTTGTAAAAATATGATCATTGCTTCCGAGGTGTTCAACAACTGAACTAACCTCTAATAAAAGCAAGGTTTTCGTAAAGAGGGTTCTATGGAGTCGCAACCAATGTTTTTACCATAAACATTGGAAAAGGATAAAAAAGGCATTGATTTTAAGAAAAACCAAACTTGGCCATTATAACCAGGAGTTAGGTAAGGGAGTTAGTTTCGTGTAGAGAAGGTATTAACACACCCACAACACCCCTTTTGGGTTCCCTATGACGGATTAAATCATAAAATAAAGATTAAAAGAAATTATGTACCGTCATTTTT
>OY731406.1:55432698-55478457 GCA_963425845.1 Sphenostylis stenocarpa
ATTGCATTCACTATTACCCGTATTCTTCCAATATATTCTATAATTGTTTCTTGCTCGCCCATGCACAAAAGTTCATATTGCCTTTGTAAAGACTGCAACCTAACTTTCTTTACTTTTCCAGAATTACCATAACCTTTTTGTAAGATATCCCATACCTCCTTTGCCGTGGTAGCTTTTGAAACCTCTGGAATATTGCAGTGGATATGCATTGGTGCAAAAGCATTCTAGCTTTGCAATCTAATCTCTTATTTTCTTTATACGTTTTCTTTACTTCATCTATGTCGTTCTTTGATGGTTCTTTGAATCCTTTCTTCACGATCTCATCCACCTCTTGGAAACCAAGGATCGCGTCCATTTTGACACACCAATCATCGTATCCTGTGCCGTCAAATACTGGTAGATTACTTGGAATCATCCCTCCAGCAGCCATCGAAGTATCTGCATGCAACTTACTTCTCTTCTTGATGGGTTCACTCTAACCACACCACTTCTTCACAGGTTTTCTTTAACCTAAGCTCTGGATACCACTCTTAGCACTAACAGCTTTACGTAAAGAAAAGAATATAATAGAGAAACTGATGATTTTCTTTCTTATTCATAGAAGAAGTATATACAAGGGTATATAAAGCTGAAATGAAAACTATCTAACTGCATGGCAGTTATTTCAGTTAGGAAGAATATTGGGTTAATTCAACATAAACTTGTCATAGTTTCAGATAAAAAAATACAAAGCTAAATTACTTTCATATGAAAAAAATTACTTAAGAATTTCACATATTTAAAAAAATTATTGACAAATTAGGATATTGTATATAGGAACTATTAAATGATATTTAATGTTTAACTTTTACAACTATATTTTATTATTATTTTATGATGTTATTATATTACTAGTATATCAATAGTGTCTCACACTTAAATCATTAAAAGGTAAATCAATTGCAATGCTCGAAATTTTACATCAATTATATTAAAATATAACGGGAAGATTATATATAGACAATCACTACAACGTAAACATCATCAAACAATTCAATTTATTATTATAATCATAAAAAATTCTATTAAAATAAAAATAATTTATAATTAATACTATATTATTAAACAGAGTTATTAGAGAGTTATTTATTGTGACAGGTTGTCAAAAAAGAAAAAATTCAAATACAATACCTACCAAACTTAAATCTGCACCAATTATTTATAGGTGGGTAACGGATTTTTTGTGGAATGGGTGTGATTTCTCCAACTGATTAAAAAATGGGTTCACCTTTTAAAAATATTATCAAGATGAATAAATCGTCCTATTAACAAATTTATCGTTACATAACACGAGTTTCTCGCTTTAATTTTTTTAATAGTACACTATACGACTTTAAAGTCATGTCATGTGCTACATGTCACAGTTTTTAAAAAATAAAATATATTAATATTAATAAAAATGGTTTACATGGTACAAAATTAAATTAAAAATATTTAGTATCGAGAATTTGTTCCATAAGCTTTTGATTCGTCTAAGTTTTTCATCTTGTCGTGATTTATGTGTCTCTTATACATCTATATTATCACTACCACCATCTTCTCTTTCCTGAGATAAATTTTGAGAGGTAAATATTGTTGGTTTATAATAATTCATGGATTCAATTTGTTGATATGTTAAAGTTGGTGTCATGGAAAAGATAACAAAAATATTTGATCAAGAATACATCATATTAAACGTGTAAGGGGAATATCCTCTAAAGTGATTTCCCAGACAAGATTTTGAAGTCGATGATAACTTGATTAGGTTGGTGATAGCTTGTCGGATCAAGTTATCGATAAGTAGATAGACTAATATGTGGATAAGTTAGTTGAGGTGTTTGGTGTTTTTATTCCTCTTATACTATATCATACTAGTGATAAATTATTTAAAATTAATATTTGTGACAACAATATAATCAATTGAAATAAATAATATTTCATACTTATTTCATCGTTTGTATGTTATGTTTGTTGAATGAAAATATGTCGTATTATGCGTTGAAAATATCATTGCATATATGACATATTTCGCACAAGTGTCTATTCTTTTGAATTGTTGACCTTCAATTTATTGATTGACGCTCTACACTCCTTATTATAGAAGTATCTTATGATATCTAATAAATGTTAAAGTTTTTTCTGCATCATGTTTTATCATACCTCTTATTAATTTCATAACGGTTGAGTTTCATCAAAATGATCAAGTGATGAGACATTTTGGTCCATGCCAAAATATTCCTCATGATCCGATGAACGTAGATGAACTTCATAAAGTAGATATGAGAGGCAAAATAGACATATTTTGGCTACAATATCATTAACAGTAAATTGCATTGCGGAACAATCGACATAATCAATAAATTGAAGGTCAACAATTCAAAAGAATAGACACTTGTGCGAAATATGTCATATATGCAATGATATTTTCAACGCATAATACGACATATTTTCATTCAACAAACATAACATACAAACGATGAAATAAGTATGAAATATTATTTATTTCAATTGATTATATTGTTGTCACAAATATTAATTTTAAATAATTTATCACTAGTATGATATAGTATAAGAGGAATAAAAACACCAAACGCCTCAACTAACTTATCCACGTATTAGTCTATCTACTTATTGATAACTTGATCTGACAAGCTATCACCAACCTAATCAAGTTATCATCGACTTCAAAATCTTGTCGGGGGAAATCACTTTAGAGGATATTCCCCTTACACGTTTAATATGATGTATTCTTGATCAAATATTTTTGTTATCTTTTCCATGACACCAACTTTAACATATCAACAAATTGAATCCATGAATTATTATAAACCAACAATGTTTACCTCTCAAAATTTATCTCAGGAAAGAGAAGATGGTGGTAGTGATAATATAGATGTATAAGAGACACATAAATCACGACAAGATGAAAAACTTAGACGAATCAAAAGCTTATGGAACAAATTCTCGATACTAAATATTTTTAATTTAATTTTGTACCATGTAAACCATTTTTATTAATATTAATATATTTTATTTTTTAAAAACTGTGACATGTAGCACATGACATGACTTTAAAGTCGTATAGTGTACTATTAAAAAAATTAAAGCGAGAAACTCGTGTTATGTAACGATAAATTTGTTAATAGGACGATTTATTCATCTTGATAATATTTTTAAAAAGGTGAACCCATTTTTTAATCAGTTGGAGAAATCACACCCATTCCACAAAAAATCCGTTACCCACCTATAAATAATTGGTGCAGATTTAAGTTTGGTAGGTATTGTATTTGAATTTTTTCTTTTTTGACAACCTGTCACAATAAATAACTCTCTAATAACTCTGTTTAATAATATAGTATTAATTATAAATTATTTTTATTTTAATAGAATTTTTTATGATTATAATAATAAATTGAATTGTTTGATGATGTTTACGTTGTAGTGATTGTCTATATATAATCTTCCCGTTATATTTTAATATAATTGATGTAAAATTTCGAGCATTGCAATTAATTTACCTTTTAATGATTTAAGTGTGAGACACTATTGATATACTAGTAATATAATAACATCATAAAATAATAAAAAAATATAGTTGTAAAAGTTAAACAATAAATATCATTTAATAGTTCCTATATACAATATCCTAATTTGTCAATAATTTTTTTAAATATGTGAAATTCTTAAGTAATTTTTTTCATATGAAAGTAATTTAGCTTTGTATTTTTTTATCTCGAAACTATGACAAGTTTATGTTGAATTAACCCAATATTCTTCCTAATCTGAAATAACCGCCATGCAGTTAGATAGTTTTCATTTCAGACTTTATATACCCTTGTATATACTTCTTCTATGAATAAGAAAGAAAATCATCAGTTTCTCTATTATATTCTTTTCTTTACGTAAAGCCGTTAGTGCTAAGAGTGGTATCCAGAGCTTAGGTTAAAGAAAACCTGTGAAGAAGTGGTGTGGTTAGAGTGAACCCATCAAGAAGAGAAGTAAGTTGCATGCAGATACTTCGATGGCTGCTGGAGGGATGATTCCAAGTAATCTACCAGTATTTGACGGCACAGGATACGATGATTGGTGTGTCAAAATGGACGCGATCCTTGGTTTCCAAGAGGTGGATGAGATCGTGAAGAAAGGATTCAAAGAACCATCAAAGAACGACATAGATGAAGTAAAGAAAACGTATAAAGAAAATAAGAGATTAGATTGCAAAGCTAGAATGCTTTTGCACCAATGCATATCCACTGCAATATTCCAGAAGGTTTCAAAAGCTACCACGGCAAAGGAGGTATGGGATATCTTACAAAAAGGTTATGGTAATTCTGGAAAAGTAAAGAAAGTTAGGTTGCAGTCTTTACAAAGGCAATATGAACTTTTGTGCATGGGCGAGCAAGAAACAATTATAGAATATATTGGAAGAATACAGGTAATAGTGAATGCAATGAGAGCCTGTGATAAGAACGTAAAAGATCACAAGATTGTTGAAAAGATTCTTAGAACGTTAACTCCTCAGTATGATCACATTGTTGTTGCGATAGAAGAGTGTAAGGATCTTGAAAATATGAAGGTCGAAGAATTACAGAACTCACTGGAAGCGCATGAACAGAGGTTGGTTGAGAGAAGAAATGGTGATAAAGACGCAAACCAAGCTTTACAAACCAGAGTTGATCATAAGGTAAAAGGTCGTGGAATTGGAAGAGGTAGAGGACGTTCAAGAGGTGGACGAAATGGAGGCAGAAAACCAGATTTCTCGGAACAATCTGGAGAAGAAAATAGTAACACTCAGAAAGAAACAAACAAGAGAGGAGGAAGACAACCCAGAGGTAGAGGCAGGAAGAATTACGATAAAAGGAATATTCAGTGTTACACGTGCAACAAATATGGACATTACTCTTCTGAATGTTGGCATAATGAAGCGGTCAAGAAGAATAATAAAGACGACGAAGCACATCTTGCACAGGACAAATGTGACTCAGATTCAGATCACATTTTGTTGATGAGCACTATGAATCATACAGAAGATGATTCATGTTGGTACTTGGACACTGGCTGTTCAAATCATATGACTGGCAAAAGAGAATGGTTGATAGATCTTGATACAAGTATCAAGAGCAGTGTAAAATTTGCAGACAACAGTACGATCATGGCCGAGGGAGCTGGCAGAGTGTTAATCACTTGCAAGAACGGAAAGACAGCGTATATGAACGATGTTCTATACGTACCAACGATGAAAAACAACCTACTGAGCTTGGGACAACTTTTGGAGAAAGGTTACACTATGTCCATGCAACAAAATTTCATAGAAGTATTTGATAGAAGGCAGTGTTCAGTGCTCAAGGCTCCTCTTGCAAGAAACAGAACATTCAAGGTAAATCTGAATGCTGTTGCAGTTCAGTGTTTATCCACCGTTAATATTGAAGAGGAAGGATGGTTATGACATTATCGATTTGGACATCTGAACTTTAAAAGCTTGGGTCAATTGAATAGCAAAGAAATGGTTAAAGGAGTGCCACTAATATCCATTCCTAACAAAACTTGCGAGGGATGTGTTATTGGGAAGCAAACCAGAAAGGAGTTCAAGAAATCTGCACCCAAGAGAGCAAAACAATCTCTTGAAGTTATCTACTCAGATGTGTGCGGCCCATTCGACGTTTTATCTCTTGGAGGTAACAAGTATTTTCTAATTTTTGTAGATGAATGGACACGAAAACTTTGGATTTACTTGCTAAAAGAAAAGAAAGAAGTATTTTCATATTTTGTAAAGTTCTGTTCTTTAGTAGAAAGGCAATCTGGTTTGAAGATAAAAATATTCAGAACTGATGGTGGAGGTGAGTTTAACTCAAAAGAAGTTGATGAGTTTTGTGATTCCAAAGGAATTATACATGAAGTAATTGCTCCATATACACCCCAACATAATGGGATAGCCGAGAGAAGGAACAAGATGTTACTTGACATGACTAGATGCATGATCAAGGGAAAGAAGTTGCCTCATTATTTGTGGGGAGAAGCGGTTTCCACTGCAGCTTATTTGTTGAACAGAAGCCCAACAAAGGCATTACTAGATTGCACTCCTGAAGAAGCTTGGTCAGGAGACAAACCTTCTGTTCATCATTTGAGAATCTTTGGGTCTGTTTGCTATAAACATATACCAGACGAAAGGAGGAAGAAATTAGACGACAAGAGTGAGACTCTCATCTTAGTTGGCTATCATCCTACAGGAGCTTACAGGTTGTTCAGTCCAGAAAAAAAGCAGATCATTATTAGCAGAGACATAATAGTGGATGAAGCTGCAACGTTGAATTGGAAGAAGGTTGAAGCAAACTTACAGCCAGACTCTATACCTAGCTTGTTAGAAGATAAAAGTTCTATTGCTGAACAGGTTGCTACGGTTGATGGAGTTCAGAACAGAAGATCACAAAGAACAAGATTTCCTTCTATCAGACTCTCAGATCATGAAGTTTATGCAGACAGTGATATAAACAACGCCGGTGATCTTGTTCATTTTGCATTTTTTGGCTGATGCAGAGACTTTGACTTGGAAGCAGGCTCTTGATATAAAAGAATGGAAAGAAGAAATGATTGAGGAGTTAAAGGCTATTGAAAAAAATAGAACGTGGAAGTTGGTTGACTTGCCACAACATAAACACCCCATCGACGTTAAATGGGTGTTTAAAACCAAGTATAAATCGGATGGAGAAGTGGCAAAGTTTAAAGCCAGATTGGTTGCGAAAGGTTTTTTACAAAAACCTGGAGTTGATTTTACAGATGTGTTTGCACCTGTTGCAAGACTGGAAACTGTGAGATTGGTGGTGGCAGTAGCCAGTTTAAAGAGCTGGAAAATATGCCAAATGGATGTTAAATCAGCATTCTTGAATGGACCACTAGAAGAAGAAGTTTATGTGAGACAACCTCCAGGTTTTGTGAAGGAAGGAGAGGAGCAGAAAGTTTACAGATTAAATAAGGCTTTATACGGGCTTCGACAGGCGCCTCGTGCATGGAATAGACATATTGATTCATTGCTTATCAGACTTGGATTTCACAAGTGTTTAGTAGAGTTTGGAATCTATGTAAAGTCTGTTACGCATAAAAGCATATTGATAGTTTGCTTGTATGTAGATGACTTGGTCATAACTGGAAACTCAGATTGTGAGATCGAAGACTTTAAAAGGAGAATGAAAGTAGAATTTGAGATGACTGATCTCGGTGATCTCAGTTACTTTCTGGGGTTGGAATTCTTATGAACTGCAAATGGAATATTACTCCATCAAAAAAGATACATTAATGAAATCTTGAAGAGATTTAACATGGTGAACTGTAACAGTGTTCCAATTCCAGTGATAGCTAACTTGAAGTTAACAGATCAAGCGGATGAGAAGAAAGTGGATGCAACTCTGTACAAACAGGTTGTAGGATCACTCAGGTACGTTTGTAACAGTAGACCCGATATTAGCTATGGAGTTGGATTGGTGAGTAGATTTATGAATGAACCAAGGCTATCACACTTATCAGCAGCCAAACACATTCTAAGATATTTGAAAGGAACAACAGATTTTGGTCTCTTCTTTCCTAAAATATCAGGCAACGTTGAGGGAGTTTTGGAGGTCTGGTGTAACTCTGATTGGTGTGGTGATAAAGTTGATAGGAGGAGTACGTTTGGCTATCTCTTCAAGTACATGGGAGCACCAATTTCATGGTGCTCTAAGAAGCAAAATGTGGTGGCACTTTCGTCTTGCGAAGCAGAATATATAGCATCTTCAGAAACAGCTTGTCAATGTGTGTGGATGGAAACACTCTTTGATGATTTGAAACTAGAGTGTAGAAAACCAGTACAATTTCTAGTAGATAACAAATCTGCTATTAGTTTATCCAAGAATCCAGTTTTTCATGGAAAGAGTAAACACATTGAGACAAAATTTCATTTTTTAAGGGACCAAGTCAGCAAAGGAAGATTGGAACTAATACACTGTTCTACAGAAGATCAAATAGCTGATATTTTTACGAAAGCTTTGAGACAAAACAGATTTGAAAAATTGAGAGACTTATTAGCAGTAAAATCTATGAAGAATTTGGATTAAGGGGTTGTGTTGAATTAACCCAATATTCTTCCTAACTGTAATAACTGCCATGCAGTTAGATAGTTTTCATTTCAGCTTTATATACCCTTGTATATACTTCTTCTATGAATAAGAAAGAAAATCATCAGTTTCTCTATTATATTCTTTTCTTTACGTAAAGTTGTTAGTGCTAAGAGTTTATAGATAAACATTTTAACTAAAACTAAAATATCACATTTTTATTTTCACAAAATTAATAAAACTACACATTCTGATTAAGAAGGACTAACATTTTTAGTTTAAGAGACAATAGTTGAATTAGCTAAATAATTATGTATTTTTCAATAGTTAAAAATCACTATTCAATTTTTAAAAGACGATCATTTGTGTTAAAAAAATATAATTGATATATAAACTCTAGAATTATTATTTATAGATTTGTACCACGTCTCCAAATAGTTTTCCTCCTTTGTCTCTGTAACTTATTCAAAATACCAAGTTCCTTGACATATTATTCCTCTTAATAATGAAAAGGACTAACTTGTTAATAATAATTATTGACAACATAATACCTACTACTTCAAAGAGTCACATAAGATACACCGTAAAATTAATAAGACATAATCCTTGCAACAAAAATAGGTCATACAAAAAAAGAATAAAGAATTCACACATTTTATGTTTTTTTGTCTTATCCAATGATTATGTCATAATTATTGATATTTTGCAAACACATTGAGTTATTAGAAGTATTCTCTTTATACAAATTTTTTTAAGACTTCCATCAATTTCAATTAAAAATGCTTAAATGTAAGATTCATTGACTAGTGTCTTAACATATATAAATATTTTAAAATTAATCAATCTTTTTAATTTAGAGACCTCAAATATAAGGGGTATATAATAACAACTTGTGTCTTCAGTATTGTGTTCAAATCTCTAACTTCTTCCTTTATATATATAAATCATGGAGATAATTTTAAATTTTTTTAGACGAATATTAAATAATTAAATTCAACATTAAATATTTTCATTAAGATAATTATGTGTATCTTTATTTTGTACTAATGTCATATAAGGGGTGATAAAACTTATTATTTTTATTACATATTATAAACCTATTATTTAGATTATAGATTAGAAATATGACAAACTAATAATAAATAATTTAGAAAAAAATATTATTTTTAAATCAATTTCGTAGGATTGAATTAGAACTCTCTTTTTCTAATATGGTTTTAGAGTCTTCTTAATCTCACCTGTTACACGAGACATTTTGTTGGAGAAAGTCTCACATTATTTGTGTTACTTTTGTATACTATATATCTATAAGAACTTATTGTAACTAGATTTGTTCACCTATTATTATACTCATTAATGATTCACCCTTAATATTCACTTTCACACCTTAACATTTTCATTCATCAACATACATTATACTATATTCATAGATTTAATTATTTTTACTTTAAATATTTTTTTTTAAAACACATGAAATTATTTGTTAGAAAATTCAAGTGAGTCTAAGTTTGTAAAAATGAAAAAGTTGAGCAACATATAAACAAGAAAGACTCATAACTTAATACCTTAAGATTTTGAACTAAATGTAGTGTTAATCCTTTATGTGGGTTGAATTCATGTCTCACTAACAATTTAATAGTGATCATTATATTAAAAGTCTTTCGGACCATGTGTAAAGTAAGCATGTGTCATTATGGTGAAAGATGAATCTTTTTCAAAAGACCCAAAACATATTAACCTAACTTATTAGTGTAATACTTTTTAATTATTGTTTATTTATTGTTTTCCAAAAATTTAAAACAAATTTTATTTTTTTATTAAGTAAAACTGTGTGACCCAGTCTAACTTTGATCAAGTTGATTTAAATTTTTATAAATTTGGATTATTTTAAATATAATATAAAACTGTAATAAAATATAATCCAAAGAATATTTGGATCATGGGATCAATTTTAAATTTGTAATATTGTAATTTTTTTAATGTATTTTGATTTGCTTCCTATATATTTTAAGAATGGTGCATATACCGCGATGTAATAATTTTTTTATCTTTTATTAGAAAACCAAACAAAAGTCAACTAGTTCAATTAAATTATTTATCTTATTATATAATTTTAGAAATATTACTTAAGCCATTTATATAAATAATTTTATATAATAATAATAATAATAATTATTATTATTATAATTAACTCTTTTGTATGAGTACGGATCAACTCGCTAAAACAACTGAAGCAAGTAGACCATAACAACTTGAGGAGTTAAATCTAAAATTACTCCTATCTTATTCAAAGTATGCTTATTTGGAGGAGTCTGAAAAACTACTTGTGACCATATCTAGTGATCTCCTCCCCGATCAAGAAGGAAGGTTGTGGAAGGTGTTGAAATAACACAAGAAAACATTTGATTAGTCCTTAGATGTCCTCACTAGGATCAACCTTACTATTTGCATGCACAAAAGCTTGTTGAAAGATGATTGCAGACCTATGAGGCAACCCTAACAAAGGATGAATCTTACCATTCTTGATGAGGTGAAAAAGGAGGTAACCAAGCTATTGAAAGCTTACATCATATGTCCTATCTCAAACAACACTTCGGTATCTATATGTCCCATCATATGTCATTTCATGCATGAGGTTTCACTCATATTTTGTTTTAATTATTGTGTAATGTTGTAGATTGATAGGAGACTACTTTGGAAAAGATGACCAACTTGATTAGGAGGAAGAATTCAAAGTTTGAAAGATTTGATTTACATAGGAAGTCATGGCTGGGTTACATTAACATTGGTTTGGATTAATTTTAGGTTACAAAACACCTAGGTGAGTTTTGATCCTTATTCCTTTTTGAATGCGCCACTCATGACATGAGAACCTTCAAGAACTTAATTGATTTCTCTGTTACCCCGACGAGCATATTTACAAGTAGAAATGATTTAGGTCTTTTTGTCTTAGTTACTGTTAGATATTGTTTAGATATTATTTGATATTGTTAAGATATTGTTAGATATTGGTAACCACAATATCAAACAATATCTTCTGTTTATTCTGTTACTTTCAGTTACTCTTTTAGTTGTATCTCTCTACTATAAATAGACCACCTTATGTGTGATTTATACACAAGGGAAATTAATTCCAAATTCTATTTTCTCTATATTCAACATGGTATCTAGAGCTTAAGGTTATCTTGAATTTTTTTTCCCGCCTTTTGTCCACTGTTGGAGCCGCCCCACCGCTGCTAGAGCCGCCCCACCGCTGCTGGTAAACTGATCCTCCACATTAGAAAAGAATTATCTTTGTTACTGAATTTTATTTGGTAGTGTGAAAATGCATGTTTAGGAAAGTTCTGGCAAGGAAAGACTTGGTATTTAAGTGTGTCCATTAGTGACCCACCTCTCTTTCCTGGGAACTTACCTGGTGTACTAGTTCACGTTGTTGTCACCGCTGCCGCTGGAGCAGTCACCGGATCCGCCGCTGCCGGAGAATTCGCCGGAGTTTCATTTTTTTTTACCGGTGACATATGATTTTGCTTGTCTCAGTCAGGAAGAAAGGGCGTCCTAAGTGTGAACATTGTGGCAAGCTAGGTCACAAGATTAACAAGTGTTATACATTACATGGTCGTCCTCCTCAATCTGCTGTAGTTGTTCAGACCAATCTTTCCCCACCTTTATCTGCAGGGGATCTTCCTTCTTCTATTGCATCTGACATGCCTGCTATGTTCAACAAATTTCTCGAATGGTATAAGGATCAACAGTCTCCTAGTTCCACTATATCTGTCACACATACAAATACATATTTTGCTGGTCTGACCCAATCATTTTCTCCTGGTCATTGGGTTTTTGATTCGGGAGCCACTGATCATATTACTGGTAACAAATCTTTGTTCTCCTCTTTATCCTCTCCTAATCATTTACCTTCTGTTACACTGGCTGATGGCTCTAGAGTATCATCTCATGGTGTTGGAACGGTTACACTTTTTCCTTCTTTAACCATTGATAATGTTCTTTATGTCCCTGGGTCTCCTTTTAACCTGTTGTCCATCAGTCGTCTAACTCGTTCTCTTGATTGTGTTGTTACTTTTACCAATAATTCTGTGTGTTTACAGGACCGGAGTTCGAAACAGGTGATTGACACAGGATGTGAGTCTCATGGTCTTTATTATCTCCGTCCCTCTACACATGTTAGTACAGTTATGGAGTCTCCCTCTCTTCTTCATGCTTAGTTAGGTCATCCAAGTCTTGCCAAGTTACAGAAACTTGTCCCTGCCTTGTCCAACTTATCTAGTTTGGTGTGTGAGTCATGTCAATTAGGCAAGCATAGTCGTACTTCCTTTCCTCGTAGTTTCACACGTGGTGCTTCGTCCCCTTTTGCCGTGGTTCACTCTAACATTTGGGGACCTAGTCGTGTTAAGTCTACTTTAGGTTTTCAATACTTTGTTACTTTCATTGA
This sequence comes from Sphenostylis stenocarpa, assembly GCA_963425845.1. Lineage (NCBI taxonomy): Eukaryota > Viridiplantae > Streptophyta > Magnoliopsida > Fabales > Fabaceae > Sphenostylis > Sphenostylis stenocarpa. The sequence goes on from OY731406.1 coordinate 55,445,248, forward strand.
TGATTATTCCAGATGCACTTGGTTATTTTTGATGAAAAATCGTTTTGAATTATTTCATATCTTTCAATTTTTTTTAATGAAATTCAAACTCAGTTCGGTGTTTCAATTAGAGTTTTGCGTAGTGATAATGGCCGTGAATATATTTCTCATTCTTTCAAACAATTCATGGCTTCTCACGGTATTTTGCATCAAACTTCTTGTGCTTATACACCTCAACAAAATGGTGTAGCTGAACGTAAAAATAGACATCTTATTGAAACAACTCGCACACTTTTAATTCATGGAGATGTTCCTCAACATTTTTGGGGTGATGCTCTTCTTACTGCATGTTATCTCATTAATCGCATGCCTTCTTCGGTTTTAGATAATAAAATACCTCATTCCATTTTATTCCCTCATGAACCACTTCATTCTTTACCTCTGAAAGTTTTCGGGTCTACATGTTTTGTTCATAATTTCAGTTCTGGTCTTGACAAGCTTTCTCCTAGATCACATAAATGTGTTTTCTTAGGGTTTACAAGATCACAAAAAGGATACAAATGTTTTTCTCCTTCTCTTAACCGTTATTTTGTGTCAAAAGATGTCACCTTTGATGAGTTGTCTCTTTATTTTAAAAGTCAATCTTCACCTCTATCTCCATCTAGTCTTGTCAACACTCCTAATACATTTAATGTTCCTGTTGTTTGTGACCCTCTAACTGTGTCTTCTTCACCATTAGTTCCTGCTCCGCAGTCAACTTCTTCTCCACTGCCTCTTCAGATTTATAGTTCTCGAAACCAATCACAACCACCACCATGTGACTCTACTCAAGTGCCAACTACTCTGTCTCCTCCGGATCTGACACATGAGTCTGACCTTCCCATTGCCCTCCGAAAAGGTATTCGTTCTACACGTAATCCCTCTCCCCATTATATTGCTTTGAGTTATCATCGACTCTCATTACCTTTTTATACATGTCTTTCCTCTATTTCTTCTGTGACCATTCCAAAAACTGTCCGTGAAGCTTTAGCCCATCCTGGTTGGCGTCAGGCCATGTTAGATGAACTAAGTGCTCTTCATAATAGTGGAACTTGGGAATTGGTCCCATTACCGTCTGGGAAATCTGTTGTTGGTTGCAGGTGGGTGTTTGCTATCAAAGTTGGACCTGATGGTACTATTGATCGCCTCAAAGCTTGTCTTGTGGCCAAAGGTTATACTCAAATTTTTGGGTTGGATTATGGAGATACCTTTTCCCCTGTGGCAAAGATGGCTTCTGTTCGTTTATTTATCGCCATGGCTGCTCTTCAACAATGGCCTCTTTATCAACTGGATGTTAAAAATATTTTCCTCAATGGTGATTTGCAAGAAGAAATATATATGGAGCAACCTCCTGGGTTTGTTGCTCAGGGGGAGTCTTCTGGGATGGTATGTCGTCTTCGCAAATCCCTATATGGCCTAAAACAGTCTCCTAGGGCTTGGTTTGGAAAGTTTAGCAAGATTGTTCAACAATTTGGTATGACTTGGTGTGAATCAGATCATTCTGTCTTTTATCGACACTCGAGTGCTGGATGTGTTTACTTGATAGTATATGTTGATGACATCGTTCTTACAGGTAGTGACAACCATGACATCTCTCAGTTGAAACAACATCTCTGTCACCATTTTCAGACCAAAGATCTTGGCAAACTTAGATATTTCTTGGGTATTGAGGTGGCACAGTCCAATGATGGTATTGTTATATCTCAGAGGAAGTATGCCATAGATATTTTGGAGGAAACTGGGTTGATGAGTTCAAAGTCTGTTGATACACCCATGGATCCCAATACTAAACTTCTACCAAATCAGGGGGAGCCTATATCTGATCTTGAGCACTATAGAAGATTGGTTGAAAAATTGAATTATCTTATAGTTACTCGTCCTGACATTTCCTTTGCAGTCAGTGTGGTAAGTCAATTTCTTAATTCACCATGTGAAGATCATTGGAATGCAGTCATTCGTATCTTGAAGTATATTAAAGGATCTCCTGGAAAAGGATTGTTATATGGTTCTAATAACCATACAAGAGTTGTTTGCTACTCAGATGCTGATTGGGCAGGATCTCCTTCAGATAGAAGATCTACATCTGGATATTGTGTCTCCATTGGTGGTAACTTGATCTCATGGAAAAGTAAGAAACAAAGTGTTGTAGCAAGATCTAGTGCAGAAGCAGAATATAGAGCTATGGCCTCAACTTCCTGTGAACTTGTTTGGCTCAAGCAATTGCTTAGAGAGTTACAATTTGGAGATGTCACTCAAATGACACTTGTGTGTGACAATCAGACTGCTCTTCATATTAGTTCTAATCCTGTCTTTCATGAGAGGACCAAACACATTGAGATTGACTGTCATTTTATTCAAGAAAAGATTATGTCTGGAGATATCAAGACTGAGTTTGTTAACTCAAGTGATCAGTTAGCAGATATTTTTACTAAATCTTTACGGAGTCCTAGAATTGATTATATTTGTAACAAGCTTAACACATACGATTTGTATGCTCCAGCTTGAGGGGGAGTGTTAGATATTGTTTAGATATGATTTGATATTGTTAAGATATTGTTAGATATTGGTAACCACAATATCAAACAATATCTTCTGTTTATTCTGTTACTTTCAGTTACTCTTTTAGTTGTATCTCTCTACTATAAATATACCACCTTATGTGTGATTTATACACAAGGGAAATTAATTCCAAATTCTATTTTCTCTATATTCAACAGTTACTTAGCCAAATAGCCTACCCTTACCTCAAATTACCCTTTGAACCCACCTTTGAGCCTTAGCCTTTTCTTGGATTTAAACCCAAGAATTAAAGTCTTTCCAACTCAAAAACTACTCACAACCATACTTAAAGGGAAGTAAGGAACGTGGAATCATCACAAAAATTCAGTTCTACTCATTGCTAACAATTCTAGAAAAAGGAGAAGTGTCAAAGTATCAAGAAAAAGAAGAAAAAAAATTATTTTGTTTGTGTGTCAAAGCAATAAAAGAGCTCTAAAGGCACTCTAACATAAATGTGACAAAATAGAAAGATGCAACTGGAACAAAGTTTCATGGTACATTGGTTCATATTCTTTAGTTTCCTAAAGTCTTAGCCAACTTTCCTAAAATAACCTACTTTGAACCCTAGTCCCATTATGAACCAAGTAAAAGTCCTATTGATCTCCGAAGGTATGTGTTATAATGATGGAAATTTAGAGATCTTTCAAGTCTATGGTAAATGATAATGTCATGATGTGATGATGAGTGAAATTTACAGCATAAACACTTGAGAGATTAGAGTAAACACTTTACCATGAGAGGATGTTCCCTTAAATGAGTTTGGAACCCTTAAAGAGTACTTGACCATGATAATACTTTGTGAGTTCTGATTTTAATCTTCTTGATTCTCTCATTTTTTGTTGATGAAAATTTTCTTGACTATTGTAGTTTTCAAGATGTCACTAACATTTGCAACAGTATCTATCTTTGCATTGCATACATTCTTTTCTTTTATTTATTCTTTTCTTTTCTTTTCTTTTCTTTTCTTTTATCTTTTGCTTGGAAGTGCAAAAGAGCAAAAGTGGGGAGTATTTGATGTATGTCATTTTACTCTTTATTTCTTGATCTAAGAGTATTTTCTAAACTAATTATTTTCTTCATAACCCATGCATTTAACATGTTTTCATTAAAAGTATAGCATAATTCAATTTTTCTTAATTTTTTGTATTTTGCATAGTTTTAACATAATAAATAATGTACATGCATACATCCATAGTGTATATTGCTTTTTCTTCTTTTGCAAGAGAGGTAATTTGAGATGAGTCAAATTGATGGAAAGAAATGTCCAAATTGATGTCATCAATCTTCACTCTTCTCGGAAGCCCAAATTCACTTATGTAGCTCATTTGCAGAATGTTACAAATAAAAATTTTGAATAAAACAAATTAACTGGTGCAAAAATCCAATTTGACGGAACTAAAGGTCAACATGAATCAAGAATTAAATGTAAATCAATGTTGAATCACTCAAAATAGGAAAGAAACATATTATTTTCTCAAAATCAATCCCAAAAATTTCTCTTCACAACAATTCAAATTTGTAATTTTTTATTTGGGAAACATTTGATTTTATTGTAATTAATTTTTGGTTTAATTTCTCTTATTCAATTCCCTATAAATAGAGGTCTTCTAACAACACAATCATAATCTCCTAGTTCCGAGGTGAGAACTATTGTTTTGTCTCGTCCCCATATTCTTTTCCTACTATTAGTTTTTAGTTAGGTGAGTTCATCTATTGCTACTATATTTTCGGTTTGTTCTTTTTTATTTAATTTACAATTTCTATTGAATTTTTCAGTTTATATTATTCTATTTATTTTATTCATTCGATGCTCATTTTAATTTTTTTTATTTAATTGTTTAGAATTCTTAACCCTATAGTGCTTAATTTTCATTTTCAATTCATCTTTTTTTCAATTTCAATTCTCAATTTAGTTTTAGAGTTATCACTTCCATAAATTTCAAATATAATCACTACACTATTTTATTTTAAAACAATTTTTTATTCTTAAACTTCTAATTAAAAACTCTTTATTTTAATTTTATAAATTTTAGTTATTTAAAATTTGCATCAATTTAATTTAAATTACTGCATTATTTTGTTTTAAAGAAACTTTTTATTCTTGCACTTTTAATTAAAAATACTTTTTAATTTTATAAATTTTAGTATTTAAATTTTGCTTTCATTTAATTTTAATTGTCGTTAATATTATATAATAATTTGATTTTAATTTTTATTATTTTGCATTAATTTATTTTTCACTCTTTCATTCATCATCTTATTTACTTGTCATTTACTATTTTAGAAAGAATGATGTGATAATTAGTACATTCTTATAATTATGTCCTTGTGAGATTTGACACGGGTTAGCTATACTGCATTAGTTTAACAATTTGTTTATTATTTTTTATCAGTATGTGTTCATTAGTTATGATAAACATCGAAAGCTTATAAGTTGTTGGATCTGATCAGTAAAGAGATGGTTATAAGTCGTGATGTTCGATTTGATGAAGCAAGTGAGTGGAATTGAGGAGAATCAAAGGAAGAAAGAGGAGGCCAAGCTATTGCACCACCAATTGTTGTAACCTCGGAAGCAAAGTAGGAGGACAAACCATGACCTAGAATGTGGAGTTTGCAAGACTTATATGATTCGACTGATAAGGTTCATGTAATTTGTCTTTTGGCAGATTCTGATGACATTACATTTGAGGAGGTCGTGTTTGATGAGAAGTGACGAGCTACCATGGATGATGAGATCCAAGCTATAGATTGAAATGACACTTGGGTGATAACCGAGCTCCCGAACCATGCTCAACCTATTGGCATAAAGTGGGTGTTCAAGAAGAAACTTAATGCACAAGGAAAGTGGGTGTTCTCCTTGGTAGTAAGGATGGAGACTATTTGACTATTAATCTCATTAGAAACACAGAACAAATGGTCGATCATGCAAATGGATGTCAAGTCAACATTCTTGAATGGTGTGCTCAAGGAAGAGGTGTATGTTGAACAACGACTTGGATACGTGAAAAAAGGCGAGGAGAAAAAAAATATTGACACTGAAGAAGGCTCTTTATGGGCTAAAGCAAGCTCATCGGGCATGGAATGATTGAATAGATACTTACTTTAAGGAGAATGGGTTTATACAATGTCCTTATGAACATGCTTTGTATGTGAAGAAGAATGAAGGTAATGTGATGTTTGTTGCACTATATGTTGATCTCATTTTTATGGGAAACAATCCTGGAATGATTTAAGAATTCAAGCGCGCAATGACAATTGAATGTGAGATGATCGATCTTGGCACGATGAAGTTTTTTCTTGGCCTGGAAGTAAGACAAGAGGAGTTGAGGATATTTGTATCCTAAGAGGCGTATACAAAGGAAATTTTGAACAAGTTTAAGATGATCGATTGTGATTCGATCTCAACCCCCCATGGAACCAGGGATGAAGCTTTCAAAATTTGATAAAGGAGACCATGTTGATCTGAGCATATTTCAGAGCCTAGTTGGAAGTCTTCGCTACCTCATAAGTGTTAGAAAAAGAGGCTGAGATCAAGAGGGGGGGTGAATTGATCTTTGAAAGATTTTCGCAATTAACAGATTATCTATTTCAAAAATTAAGATTTCAGATCTGTTCTTGAATCACACAACAAGCAATCAAAAATAAATGCAGCAACAGAATTAAAGAAAAGAAAGGTTTAGAAAGATATCACCAAGGTTTATACTGGTTCACCCAATCTCAGGGCTACATCCAGTCTCCAGCCAAATTCCAGCTGGGTTCCACTATATTGAATGTTTTACAGATTACAACCTTAACCTTACACTCAATCTACCACAAGAACCACAATTCCAGTTCCTGCACCTAACCTTTCACCAAGAACCAAATTCCAGTTCTTGACAACCTCTACAACCAAATTCCAGCTGCAGAGAAACCAGTGCCCACAATTCCAGGCACCAACAATACAGAAAAGAATATAAAGAAACAAACAGAAGAAACTAAAACGCTCAAACCAGTTTTATGCAATTCTGCAATATGTGTTTCTTCTCCAAAGAAATGCAATTTTGCCTCAAGAAAGAACTTTGATGAACTTCACAAAAACAAGCGTGATTCTTTCTTGAAAGTAGTACTTTTGATTGCTTGATTGATTGCAAAAGATGTGTATCAGATCTATTTTAAAATGATCAAGCAACTCTGTTTATATAGAAGATTTTCAAAACTGCTGGTTTAATTAATCTGTTAAAATAATCTTTTAATCTGTTAAAAGCCTTGTTTTAATCTGTTAAAACTTCTTTTAATCCATTAAAACGTTCTTGATTATTTTCCAGATTTGTTTTAACTGATACGACAACGTTTATATCAATTAAAAATCTTTGTAAAAAATCTTCTAATTTGTTTTAATCGATTGTTTCGTCTTTCGATCGATTAAAATACTGCAAGATATTCTTATAAACTTTTTCAAGTGATTTTAACTGATAAAAGATCGTATTAATCAATTAAAACGCGTAGTATAAATTTTCTTAAGTTGATTTAATCGATTGAAACGTAATTTAATCGATTGAAATAATTCTGATCGGTCATAACTAAATTCTGATCGATCATATCTGATTCTGATCGGTCATAATCTCATTATGATCGATCATACAGTATACCAAATGAAATTAATCGATTAAAACGAAGTTGTATCGATTAAAATACTGCCAAAACACTTCTCTGAACATTTTAAGTGATTTTAATCGGTTATTTCGAAACTGTATCAGTTAAAATACTTACTGAAGGTTTTCAAAACTTCCTTTAATGAAAACAATGGGTTATTTTGAAGTTATATTAGTTGAAAACCTGTTATAGAAGTGTGAAGAACTTTTTAGTTGATAAACCATATATACTATCAGTTAAAATAGTTGATTAAAAATCTTTTTGTCAAAATGTTTTGTTTTTAACGGTTAAAGCATTTTTTAGAGGTAAATGCAAAATCTTTTAAGTGAAGAAACCTCATGCAGCAGAAAGATAAAATGGTTATACCTAAGCAGAGCTGCAGACAAACTAATCCTCTTCTCTTTTATCTTAAGTGACCTTTGACTGCCACAGAGTTGCCTTTGACTTCATTTTTGACTTCATCAAATCAACAAGATCTTTGCCAAAGTGAATAAGATCTTCATTACTTTCAGTCCCCCCCTATTTGATGAAGACAAACACCACTTTGAATAATAACTCTGCAAAAGAAGTCACTTGATAAAATAGATTAGTGAGTAATCAACATTTAATCATTTTCTATTTCTCCCCCTAAATTTCTGCTTCCCTCAACTACAGATTTATTATTTCTCCCTCTAAATTGATCAAAATTAAGGCAATTATTTCTCCCCCTTTTGACTTCATCAAAAATAGGGAACAGAGAGAAAAAAATATATGACATGTATTAAGTTTTAGATTTTTGAAAAATAGAAAACAAATTGGATACGATACTTTACTCATGTAAAGACAAATCAAAGTTGATTCAAGCTTATCTTCATTAACACGTTTGTAATGAATACAATTAACACGTGTAAAGATAAGGAAATCACGCTTTAGTAGCATGTTACAAGAACAACCATTAACTAAAGCCTTTAATTTTTCTTTCCAGAATAAAAATCGAAAAAACAGGACAAAATCGATTAAAAAGTTCTTGTTAATGGTTTTAATCGATTGGAATAAAGTTTTAATCGATTAAAACAGTGATGAGTTTTGAAGGTTTGAACCATAAGTTGATATAATCGATTAAATCGACATTTAATCGATTAAAACAGTAAAGAAAAATGTTGTATAAGTGCTTTTAATCGATTTAAAATTTGTTTATATCGATTAAAACAACCAGTTTTGAAAACTAAGTAATGTTTGATGCATCTAAAATGCCTAGTTCAGTACGAATTTTGTAAAACCGATCACGAGCAAGAGGTTTTGTAAAAATGTCTGCTAGTTGTTTTTCAGTTTCTATAAAGAAAATTTCACAATCACCTTTCAAAACATGATCTCTAATGAAATGATGTCTGATTTCTATATGTTTGTCTTAGAATGTTGTATTGGGTTTTTAGTTAACATAATGGCACTAGTATTATCACATAAGAGAGGAATTTTTCTGAGAGTTAAACCATAATCCTCAAGTTGTTGTTTGATCCAAAGAGATTGAGCACAACAACTTCCAGCAGTAATGTATTATGCTTCAGCTATAGAAAGAGCAACACATGATTGCTTTTTACTATGCCAAGAGATTAGATTGCTTCCAAGGAGATGACAGATGCCACTGGTACTTTTCCTATCAAGCTTACAACCTGCAAAATCTGAGTCAGAGTATCCAATTAAATTTAGTTTGGACTCACCCGGATACCATAACCCAACATTTAAAGTTCCTTTGAGATATTTGAGGATTCTTTTTGCAGCAGTAAGATGGGATTCTTTTGGTGCAGATTGAAACCTGGCACACATACAAACACTAAACATAATGTCAGGTCTAATTGCTGTTAGATATAGTAAAGAACCAATAAGTCCTCTATATTTGGTTTCATCAACAGATTTTCCTTTTTCATCAGAATCAAGATAGCAATTTGTGGACATTGGTGTTGATGCTTCTTTGCAATGTTCCATTTCAAATTTCTTTAAAAGTTCTGTGCAGTATTTAGATTGATGAAGAAAACTTCCTTCTTGAAGTTGTTTAAATTGTAATCCAAGAAAATAGTTGAGTTCCCCCATCATAGACATCTCAAATTATCCCTGCATATCTTTGATGAAATTTTTACGTAAAGATTCATTAGTAGCTCCAAATATGATGTCATCAAAATACACTTGAACTAGAATTACATCAGTATTTAATTTTTTTAAGAATAAAGTTTTATCAACAAACCTCTTTGATAGCCCTTTGAAATGAGAAAATTACTTAACCTTTCATACCATTGTCTTGGGGCTTGTTTGAGACCATACAATGCTTTCTTTAATCTATAAACATATTCTGGATGAATATGATCTTCAAAACCAGGTGGTTGAGTAACAAAAACTTCTTCATTCAAGTAGCCATTTAGAAAAGCACTTTTGACATCCATTTGAAATAACCTGAAACTTTTTATTGAAGCATAAGCAAGTAAAAGTCTAACAGACTTCTAATCTAGCAACTGGAGCATATGTTTCATCAAAATCAATTCCTTCTTGCTCGATTATAACCTTTAGCAACTAATCTGGCCTTGTTTCTAGTGATTATACCATTTTCATCCATTTTATTCCTAAAAACCCACTTTGTACCTACAATATTTGCATTATCTGGTTTTGGAATTAATTCCCATACTTCATTTCTTGTAAATTGATTTAATTCATCATGCATAGCATTAATCCAATTATTATCCTTTAATGCATCAGATATGGTTTTTGGTTCAACTTGTGATACAAATGCCATGTGATTGCAAAATTTATTTAAAGATCTTCTAGTGGAAACTCCCTGATTTATTTCACCAATAATGTTGTCTATTGAAAGATTTCTTGGAGTTTTCCAATCTTTGGGCAGCTGTTCTTCAGTTTCTTCAATCTCTTCAACCTGTTTTTGAGAAACAGATGATTCTGGCAGTTTTAACTGATACATTTTATCAGTTAAAACATCATCTTCTGTACTATATTCAGAAATATTCTGCATACATGGGTTAGTCTCATCAAATATAACATGGACAGATTCTTCTACAGTATTTAGCCTTTTGTTAAAGATTCTATAAGCATGACTATTTAATGAATATCCTAAGAATATACCTTCATCTGATTTGGAATCAAATTTTCCAAGATTTTCTTTTCCATTGTTTAAGACAAAAACCTTGCTTCCAAATACTCTAAAATAGTTTATGTTAGGCTTTTTACCTTTGAATAACTCATAGGGAGTTTTCTTAAGAAAAGTTCTGATTAAAACACGATTTAATACATGGCAAGCAGTGTTAACGGCATCAGCCCAAAAATATTTTGGTAATTCTTTCTCATTAAGCATTGTCCTAGCTAGCTCTTCAAGAGAACGATTTTTCCTTTCAACTACACCATTCTGTTGAGGAGTTCTAGGAGCAGAAAAATTGTGCTTGATACCATGTTTATCACAAAATTTATTGAAATTTTCGTTTGAAAATTCTCCCCCATGATCACTTTGAATATAAGAGATAAAATAGCCTTTTTCATTTTGAATTTGTTTCGCAAATTTCTTAAACAAATGGAAAGTATCAGATTTTAATTTTAAAAATAATGTCCAGGTAAATCTTGAGTAATCATCTACTATAACCAATGCATACAAATTTCCTCCTAAACTCATAGTTCTAGAAGGACCAAAGAGATCCATGTGCAAAAGTTCAAGAGGTCTAGAAGTTAAAACAATATTTTTCTGTGAAAAAGAATTCCTTACTTGTTTCCCCTTTTGACATGCATCACATACTTTGTCTTTCACAAACTTAAGTTTAGGCAAGCCAACTACAAGATCTTTAGAAATCAGTTTATTCAGATGATTCATATGAATATGAGCTAACCTCCTATGCCACAAATCATTTTCTTTAGAGATTAAGCAACAATCTTTAGCATAATTAGTATCTAACATGTAAATATTGTTGATTCTCTTACCAGTAATCAGTACCTGTTCAGAATCTGATTTGATAATTTGACATTGATTTTGACCAAAGACAACTTTGTGTCCTTTATCACAAAGCTGGCTAATACTAATCAGATTATGTTTTAAACCTTCAACATATAACACATTGTTAATAATACCTGATTCTGTGCATCTGATGTCACCTATTCCAAGGATTCTACCTTTGTTATTATCCCCATAAACAACAGTCCCACCATTCTTAAGTTTTAAGTTGCAAAACTTTGTAATATCACCTGTCATGTGTTTCGAGCAGCCACTGTCAAGATACCAGAGGTCTTCAGTTTGTTTTGCCTGAAAAGAAATTAGTATTGTTGCAGTACAAAATGATACAGAATTGAAATAAACAATTAATTCTGTACTAGAAGTGAAATTTTAATCGATTAATTGGATATTCAATCGATTAATCAAGTTCTGGAGAGAATATATCAAAATAATAATCAATTTAAACGAGGAATAATCGGTTAATTTTTGTCTTGTTAATGATTTTAACTGATATACATCCATTTTAATTGATTAAAACAGTTAAATTGGATTCCAGAGAACATTTTAATCGATTAATTTGTATTTCAATCGATTAAAACTGTACGGACAGCTTTTCTGGTATTCTCTGTAAGTGATTTTAACCGATTCAAATAGTTTTATATCAATTAAAATACTCAGTCCATGAATCCAGAACCAAATTTGCTGTTTTGAATACCAAGGGACTTCCAGATTTTGTTCCTGCAAAACAGATTAGGTAAATTTCTGGTACCCCTTTTTAATTGCTGGGTCCAATCATGTTATTTGAAATGGCTTTTTAGGTATCCACTTCATTTTACCTTTAGGAATAGCATATTTCTTAATTTTGCAATATTTCACAGAATGACCTTTCTTCATGCAGCAAAAACATTTAACAAATGGAAATGACACAGATTTACTATATGCAAAATAGTTTTTAAGTACTCTAGTTTTCTTTCCAATGGGAGGTGTAAAACCTATTCCACCACGATCAATAACTAATTTTTGAGAATCAAGTATCATATCAAGACTAGTTTTCCCTTGTGCAAGTTTAGATGCAGTTTTTATTAAGTATGTTAATTTTTCTTGTAACTCAGGACAGTTTTTGCAATCTTTAACGTTACACATGCAATCAGAATTGTTACCTATTTCCAAATTTTCATTCTTGATTTCTTCATCAATTTTCTTTTCAAGAATAGTGATCTTGTTTTCTAATAGATTATTCATACTTTTTAATCTTTTGTTTTCAGTTTCTAATCTTTTAGCTACAACATGCATTTCATAAAAGGCATCTTGTAAAGAACTATAGTTCAGAGTAGTTGTTGAGTCAGAACTTACACTGGTTATTGGAGAATCCGAATTGACCATTAAGCATGTCTCTGTAGTTTCTTCATAGGCCATTTCAAGGGTTTTCCACATTTGTGCGGCAGTTTGACAATGTGCTATCCTGAAAAAATTGTTTCTGTTAAGTGCAGATATGATGATATTTTTGGCAATACAATCATCTTGGATTAATTTCTTTTCACAGTCATTTAAGCTACACCAATCTTTGTTAAAAATATCAGTTTCTTGTTCAATGATATTCCAAACATTTATACTAACAGATTCAATAAAGATCTTCATCCTAATCTTCCAAAATGGATAATCTGTTCCACAAAACAGTGGAGGTCTATCAATACAAGCACCCTCAGAGAATTTATTTCCAGCCATGGATCAAAGAACTTGAATAACTTTCAAGCACCTTGCTCCGATGTCAATTATTAGAAAAAGAGGATGAGATCAAGAGGGGGGGTGAATTGATCTTTGAAAGATTTTCGCAATTAACAGATTATCTATTTCAAAAATTAAGATTTCAGATTTGTTCTTGAATCACACAGCAAGCAATCAAAAATAAATGCAGCAACAGAATTAAAGAAAAGAAAGGTTTAGAAAGATATCACCAAGGTTTATACTGGTTCACCCAATCCTAGGGCTACGTCCAGTCTCCAGCCAAATTCCAGCTGGGTTCCACTAGATTGAATGTTTTACAGATTACAACCTTAACCTTACACTCAATCTACCACAAGAACCACAATTCCAGTTCCCGCACCTAACCTTTCACCAAGAACCAAATTCCAGCTGCAGAGAAACCAAGTGCCCACAATTCCAGGCACCAACAATACGAGAAAGAATGTAAAAAAACAAACGAAGAAACTAAAACGCTCAAACCAGTTTTATGCAATTACGCAATATGTGTTTCTTCTCCAAAGAAATGCAATTTTGCCTCAAGAAAGAACTTTGATGAACTTCACAAAAACAAGCGTGATTCTTTCTTGAAAGTAGTACTTTTGATTGCTTGATTGATTGCAAAAGATGTGTATCAGATCTATTTTAAAATGATCAAGCAACTCTGTTTATATAGAAGATTTTCAAAACTGCTGGTTTAATTAATCTGTTAAAATAATTTGTTAATCTGTTAAAAGCCTTGTTTTAATCTGTTAAAACTTCTTTTACTCCATTAAAATGTTCTTGATTATTTTCCAGATTTGTTTTAACTGATACGACAACGTTTATATCAATTAAAACTCTTTGTAAAAAATCTTCTAATTTCTTTTAATCGATTATTTCGTCTTTCAATCGATTAAAATACTGCAAGATATTCTTATAAACTTTTTCAAGTGATTTTAACTGATAAAAGATCGTATTAATCGATTAAAACGCGTAGTATAAATTTTCTTAAGTTGATTTAATCGATTGAAACGTAATTTAATCGATTGAAATAATTCTGATCGGTCATAACTAAATTCTGATCGATCATATCTGATTCTGATCGGTCATAATATCATTCTGATCGATCATACAATATACCAAATGAAATTAATCGATTAAAACGAAGTTGTATCGATTAAAATACTGCCAAAACACTTCTCTGAACATTTTAAGTGATTTTAATCGGTTATTTCGAAACTGTATCAGTTAAAATACTTACTGAAGGTTTTCAAAACTTCCTTTAATGAAAACAATCGGTTATTTCGAAGTTATATTAGTTGAAAACCTGTTATAGAAGTGTGAAGAACTTTTTAGTTGATAAACCATATATACTATCAGTTAAAATAGTTGATTAAAAATCCTTTTGTCAAAATGTTTTGTTTTTAACGGTTAAAGCATTTTTTAGAGGCAAATGCAAAATCTTTTAAGTGAAGAAACCTCATGCAGCAGAAAGATAAAATGGTTATACCTAAGCAGAGCTGCAGACAAACTAATCCTCTTCTCTTTTATCTTAAGTGACTTTTGACTGCCACAGAGTTGCCTTTGACTTCATTTTTTACTTCATCAAATCAACAAGATCTTTGCCAAAGTGAATAAGATCTTCATTACTTTCAATAAGCACCAAACTCAATTTGTTGTTGAGTGTTGGGACTGTCAGTGATTCATGGAAAATTCGAGCTACTCTCATTGGAAGGTGTTGAAGTGAATATTGAGGTTTATCCAAGGTATACTATCACTCGAACTATTGTACGTTGTCACTCGGACTATTGTACACAAAGTCAGACAATTACTGACTTATGGGGTACTCGAACAGTGGCTAGTGTGGAGATGTGGATGATTTCAAAAGTACATCGAGTATGTATTCTTCATGGGTAACACGCGTTTACCTGGCTTTCGAAGAAACAACCTATAGTAACATTATCAACCTATGAAACTGAGTATGTAGCAACATCGTAGAGTATGTACCATGTAATGTGGCTCAAAAATTTGCTAAGATCAGTGGAGGAAAAAAAATTGGTGCAATTGTAGTCTTAGTTGATAACAAGTCAGCCATTGAACTAGCGAAGAATCTATTAAGTGACGAAATTTACTTATAATTTGAGTTTTTAAGAAACACTTAACAACATTTTGATCTTAATTTTTGTTAGGAATTTCCCTAATTTAGGATAAATTGCTTATATTCTTTTTTTTTTTGCAGGATTAGGTACAGAAGTTGAAAAGAAGAAGAAGAAGAAATAAACCTATCAACTACCGGAAAAGAAATTAAAAGAGTAGAAAAAGTTGTCTGGTCAATGAAACAGGGCAACATGGCAGGGGAACTCTCGCTCAAGCTAGACATACCTCACTTGAGCTAGAAAAACTGCAACTCATGGTGGTTTTCAGGTTGAATTTCGCTAAAGCGAGACATTACTCTCTTAAGTGAGACATGTTGCAACTCTCGTGCTCAATGTCACTTAAGCGAGGCATTCCTCGCTTGAGCTAGAAATGCTGCAACTTTTGGTGGTTCTCGGGTTTAACATCGCTCAAGCGAGGAGACTCTAGCTTGAGCGAGACTAGGTTAAAGTTTCTTTCTCGCCCGAGCGAGGAACGGTAGTTTGAGTGAGAAGTCATTAAAACAGAAAACATATAAATAGCATAAGAACGTTTTGAGTGGGGGCTGTGTGGGAGACATTGGAGAATAGGGTTTAAGAGACTAAAAAGGAGAGGAAGAAGGCTCAAGGTCTACGCTTGGACTTCTAACTCTAGTTTGTATCTATTCCCACCATGAGTAACTAAGTTTATCCTGTATTGAGATTGAATGTAACTTATTAACTTTTTTTTGTACTTCTCTTGAGTTACATATATATATGAAATCTTGTTATTCAGTGTTAATGATTTGATTTTATGCTTAAAGCTAAGGTGATTTGATCAACCATATTTTGATTTCTGATTTAGGTTTATGTTGGAAAACTGAACTTGGATATGTTTGAATCAAATCATCTAATAATGTTGTATGCTAGGAATAGATGTAATATTATTAGTTGATATAATCCTGAGCTTAATGCAAAAAATTTTATTTTAATGATTCAAGGGATTGATTATTACAATAGGATTTTTAGAAACCCTAAAGCAAGGGATTCCTTAAAGCGAATTTTAGGACTCAATAGCACTAGGCTGAAAAATTAAATATGTGAGTAAGAAGAAGACAGAAAAAGGAGATAAGTGAAGTTCATTCTCAATACATCTATTTGATACTGTAGTTTCACCAAGTAATTTTCTGCTTTAACTAAAACTTTCACAATTAATTTATCAAACATGTCCAAATTTTTTTATTTAATTGCAAATTAAACTTGAATCTATAAATATTATTGAATACTTCACAAGTCCCCGAGAATACGACACTTGTTTATACTACAATCACCCAGTACGCTTGTTGGTAAAAGAGAAATTCTTAACAGAATCTAATTAATCATGAGAGGAGCAAGTACATTGATGTACGTTTTCACTTCATCTGAGAACATGTGAAAGAAGGAAACGTGGAACTCGTACATATGACGAGCAAGATCAAGTTACTGATATTTTTACAAAGTCGTTGCTCGTTGTATTTTTGGAGAACTACAAGAGACTGATTGAGATGAAGAATGAAAGTAACCCGGGCTTGGAACTTAAATGTTTCACGAATTGACAAGTCGGCTAAGTTAGAAGCTTGGAAGTTTAAAGACAATAAATCGGGATTTTTCTTTTGTTGTAGAGAGGATTAATTTTACGGAAGAGTTTTGCTTAGTAAAATTAATAATAAGATAATTAGTTTAAGAGTTTATTGAAATAAGATTTAATAAAAAAAGATAATTAGGAGTTTCTTTAAATATTTTTAATATTAATGATATTCTGGATAATTATTATTATAATTTGATATTAGGAGTTTTTATTTCCTTATTATTAGAGATTTTCTACCGTATACAAATAATCATTATATTCTCGTATGAGGTATCACAAACAATAAATAAAAATGAGTTTTAAAAAATTATTTGTTAGCGAGTCAGAACTCCAAAAGTTGCGTAGTGGAATCCATGAAAGAAAGCGACTGAAACCACAACTCGAAACAAATTGGACAGTTTAATTTTACTTTAAATTAAAATAATATATGGTATAAGTGGTTGGCTTTGGACACAACACTGTACACTACATAGATAGAGGCTACATTTGGGAGGAAGCATTAGCCAGAAAGAGATGGGTGATGCATGCATTCCTACCATTGATCTCTCTTCTTTCCTGCTGAGAGAGGATGAGGAAGGCAAAAGGAAAGGTATGGAAGAAATCACTGAAGCCTGTTCAGAATATGGGTTCTTTCAAGTAGTGAATCATGGGGTTTCCCTTGATTTGATAAAAGTGGCCATGGAACTATCCAAGTCCTTTTTTGATTACTCTGATGAAGAAAAGACCAAAAGTAGTAGTCCTTCCGCTGATGTACCGCTTCCTGCTGGCTACAATAAACAGCCTCTGCACTCCCCAGACAAAAATGAGTACTTGCTGGTTTTCCCTCCAGGATCCACCTTCAATATCTTCCCTCAAAACCCTCCGCAGTTCAGGTTAATTCAATCACTTCCCATCGGTTCTTATATTCTGTGATCACCCATTATTTTACTAAACTCCTTCAAAAGTAAGTGTTACTTATTAAACTGATTCTTCTTATAAGTTCTCGTAATACCCTTGTGTGCATGGATCATTAAACAAATTAATGTCATTGAATTGGCTTAAGTCTCCGCCTCTGAACACTTTTGTGAATCTGACAAGTCGATGTTCAAATATACTTTGTCTCCATCATGCATAATTAAAAAAAGTTAGTTAAACAACTCAATAGTTTAAAAACAAGTGCAAACTTTATCTTTACACATTTGTTAGTAAAGTTTTTAACAAATTAGTCACTCATTAAGTGTTCTGGATCTGTCTCTGGGTATGTAAAATACGTGTGTAAAATGTCGTAGGGAAGTGCTTGAAGAAGTGTTTGTTCAAATGAGCAAGATTGGTATGCTGTTGGAGAGCATTATAAACGATTGTTTGGGTCTCCCTGCCAACTTCTTGAAGGAATTTAATGATGATAGGAGTTGGGATTTCATGGTGGCCTTGCGTTACTTTCCAGCTTCTAACAAGGAGAATAATGGAATCACAGAGCATGAAGATGGCAACTCCCTTACCTTGGTTATCCAGGATGGAGTTGGAGGTCTACAGGTCCGCAAAAATGGAGAGTGGATCTCTGTTGTTCCTGCAGAGGGCACTATTGTGGTCAATGTTGGTGATGTTTTGCAGGTAAATATGTTTCCAAATGCACCAAAATTGGGGTCTATATTGTTTGTATTATACCACAATTCCTAACCAGAAAAGATTCAGTCTAGCAGAATGAGCTCTACTATGTGATATGCTGATCTGAGGTTCAATCTCCGTTGAAAATTTGTCTGTTCAGTATTCAATATTGCCTTGAAACATGATACATCTGAAGGAGATTCCCTATGGAAAATAAAAACAAATCACAGAAATCCTATTACAATTCTATATTTGAATTTTTTGCTGAGAAATGAAGCAGTCATACAATGATTTTGATCAACAAAGAATGTAAAAATGAGAATGAGAAACATAAGATGGGATATGGATCTTCTGATTGGGAGTTGAGGGTGTCATCACCCATATTGTTCCTATGTAATTTATGATTTTGGTCCTCCTAAATTTATTTAATATATTTATGTGTATATTTATAAATTTATCCTCTCGATCCTTCCTCAGTTTTTACAATTTTATCTTTTTATCTTTTTCATTTTTTTCCTTTCTTTTATATTTATTTATTATTTATTAATAATATATTATTTACAAATGAATGGTCAGATCACCATCGATGATAGCGCCTATAAATGTGATCATTTAATCTTTGGATCTAACTGGTTTTGTTGGCATTTGGAAGGTCTTGAGTAACAAAAAGTTCAAGAGTGCAACTCACCGAGTTGTGAGATCAGAAGAACGAAACAGGTACTCTTATGTGTTCTTTCATAACTTAGAAGGAGACAAGTGGGTTGAACCATTGCCACAGTTCACCAAGGACATTGGGGAGCCACCAAAGTACAGAGGATTCCTATATAAGGACTATCAGGAGCTGAGAATGAGGAACAAGACCCATCCACCTTCTCGGCCTGAGGATGTTATCCACATTAGTCATTATGCAATTGATAGCTAGACTTGTTTGTAGACTCATTGATAAAAACAGAAATAATCATGCCATATTATTGTTTCATAGCACAGGGTGTTAGGACCTTGTGTTGGTTCATTGTTGTTCCCATGTTGGCATACGGTATATCAATGAGATCTTGATCAAAATTCTGATATCAGAAGTATCATCCCATCGTGATACACAACTACATTCATTTTACTCTTTAAATTGAGATTTAGTTTTTATTATGCAATATATATATATATATATGGATGAGTTGATTTCTTTAGTTGAAGATTGGTATTGAAAAATTCCTAAGGCAGGAGAGTTATTGTGAAAAGGCGTGGAATCTAGGTTATCTTGGAAACATGTTTAAGAAGTGAAGGAAGCATATGCCACGATATACGAAACCCCATGGAAATGTGGGCGCTCATTGAATTTATTTTTTCCTCCCACACCATGGCTGTAACCTTTGTGGGGAATCTCATACAAATTTTATATATAATTTCTAGGTAAGCGCGCTTCCCACATCTTTGTGAATCAAACTTATGTACGGTATGAAAAAAAAATTCAGATTTTATTAATGCTAGTTTTTGAAACTTAATACATATACATAACGTTTTTGAAATTTATAGATTTTGTTTGGTATAACCTTGAAATAATATGAAATAATATTTCTAAAATTTTAAAGCATTATAATAACATGTTGCACATGACATAGTGTTGTTGTATCTTTAAAAAGGAAAAGTAACCTTGTTAAACAAGATCAATGAATAAAGTTAAATATACAGAAGAAATTTATATCACTTTTAATTTAAAATTTTAATGTATTTTAATATATTAAGTTATGTATATTTTTTTATGTGTTTTACGAGCTTAGACTCAGTATTTGGATTTTTAAACAATATTCTCTTTAAATGAGTTCATTCATATTAGTATAGGGACCACTCTTATAACTAGTCACCACAAAATTATCGATTTTGATAAATCTTTTGACGAGATTCATTGAAAAGAGATAATATCAATGAGATATGAGTCCAACTAGCTTAAAAAGGATTAATATCATTTTCAACCAAAAATCTTAAAATATTGGATTATAAATTTTTCTTTTTTATAAGTTGTTCAATTCTCTCATTCTTACTTAATGTAAGATTTGAACTCATACTTAAATTTTTCAACACATAAATCGCTATAATACACTAATAAAAAAATGATATGTAATATATGGTTGTATTTCGTCTTTCATAATAATTAATATAATCAAAAAAATTTTAACTATGACAAATTTATTATTAATTCTAAAATTATAAGAAACATAATAAATATTTACAATGAATATAGTAAGTAAATTTAGGTCTAATTAGACAACATAATAAATATTCATTATAATAAGCAACACATAATTGTCTGCTAGTTGATAATATAAACTTAGGCCTAATTATCTTTTATATTATTTATTTATTTTATTAAATTTAGTCCATTTTTTAATAAAGTCTCTTAGTTTTAAAGATGTAAAAATGTGACCCTTTCAAGGTTCAATCGAGTCCTTCAATTTCAAAAAATAAATAATATGACTAAAAATCCTATTAAGTCAAAAATTAAAAAGCACGTATCCTCCAGTTTTTTTTTTTTGTAAAAATAAACAATAACAATTCTGATCATTGTTAATATATAATCCAATTATTAATAAAAAGTGTAAATGCATTTGTGAAAATAACACGTTAAAATTTGTTAATTTTTTTCGAAGAGGTTGATGCGTGGAACCTTTAAGCTTCGTGTGTAGAGTTGTGAATTATGTGATTCCAAAGTGAAGACCACAAGCAAAGACTTGTCGATGATCAAATCAATAAAATTTATGATGATATGAGAAAATAATAAAGTATATGTGAGGAGTTGTTAAGATTTTTAATACATTCTATTTGGTAAATAATTCGAGTCATTCGTGGAGTATCTCAAATATGAGTGTGGATAAATATACAAGTTCCCAAAGCTTAGGGTGAATAAATATTATAGAGTAGGTAGATAATTATACAAGCTAATAAATGAGGATGAATAAGCTTAAAAGGTAAAAATGACTTGACTAACATTTTAACGAGGGTTTTCAAGAATAAAAAGGACCTCTTTGTCGAGTTGTTATCATTATCTTTGTTATGAGTATGATAACCTCAATTTTATAAACAACAGTTTAACAACCTCATTTAATAATATAATAATAATTTCAAATTATTTTTATTTATATAAAATACTTTTATGTTATTATATTAATAAATTGAATTGTACATGGGATGTTTTTTCAAATGGGTTCTACATGTATCATCGTTCTTAAATGTTTAGGTCAAGTGATATTTTAACACTCTTAAATTAAAAAAATTCAATAGACAACTCAATATAATAATAGATATTTATTATTATATTTTTATTTTATTTTAAAGATATCAAAATATCATTACTCAAAAATTTATATATGATTCAATTCATAAAAAATTCAAGAAAATCATTCCTTGTGAGATATTAATGTTTATTATATTTGTTAATGAATTTTTAAAAAATAAAATTGTGAATAATTTTTCTTTATCATTCTAATTTAGAAATTTTAAATATGATATATTTGTTTCTTATATTTGATATTAATTAAGTAGTAGATTATTTTTGGTAAAATATACTTTAGTAAGGTTTCAACTTATTTTATTTCTTATCTCATGTTTGATATTTTTAAAATTTGACTTGAATCTTTTGACTTTTTTTTTATGTTTTCTTTCTTTTATTTTTAGATATTTAGCAACACTGACTTACCTTATATTAATTTCGTTTGTATATCTAATGATAGATAGGGATTATAAGTCACTTCAAACTTAATATCATTAAATATATATATATATATATATATATATATATATATATATATATATTTATCTTTTATTTTTTTATTATTTTATATTCATTTATTATTTATTAATAATTTATTTGGTCTTAATGGTCAAGATCAATTGATAATCAAGATCATCCTTTCCGTATATTATTATTGTTGAAAAAAATAGTAAAGTTCTGGAATCAAATTCAAAAATCAAAGTGAATTATATTTAAAAGTTGATGCTAATAATGACATTTTATAAAAGCTGACATTAGAATAATTAATATTTATAAATAATTATTAATTTTAATTAATGTTAACGAACATCAGCATTTCACCACAAATCGATAAGGGAAAATTAAAAAAATTTAAAAATAAATACACACTTAACAAAAAAAAGAAGAAGAAGAAGAGTTTATTTGTATTTTTTTGCTAAGAAATGAGGGAAGCGTACAATCACTTTGATTTACTTACATATACTGGCCCACCAATTGAAGCAAGGTTTACTATGTTATGGTGTCTTTCATTAGTAACACATAAATTATAACTTAGAAACATGGGTATGAACTCTTATGCGTTATTTCATAACTTAAAAGGAGGCAAATGGGTTGAACCATTTCTACAGTTCACCAAAGACAATGGTGAGGCACCAAGTACAGAGGATTCCTTTTACTTGTAACACGAGGCATAATCATATTCATGAAAAACACAATTCAAATTTGGGTGATGTTGGTTTCTCAAACTTAGTACATATTCATAATGTAATTTTTTAAACTTAAATTATGTTAGATAATTGTGATTACTTGTATAGTTTTTATTTTAAATAACTTTAAAATAATATGAAATAAACATAGTAATAACAATTTCAAATTTCTAAAACATCATAATAACATTTCCGAGATATATTACAAGAAAAATATGTTTTTACTGAGAGATAGATAAATATTTGTCAATTATTTTAAAATTATCGAAGAATTGATAAGTGTTTAGAATCATGAATTAAATATAAATATTAATATAAAAAATATAGAAAAAAAAGTAACCCACTAGCTCATTTTTCTTGATTACTACACATGTTAAATATAAAAATATATGGAAAAGAAAAAGAAAAAGAACTAAGAGAATGTTAGAATTAATTTAATCAATTCATTCTATTACATGATTGATGTAAAATATAATGATGAACTCAAATGTGATTTAATAAAATATAAGGACCTATTGGTTATTATGTGAAGTCAGAATAAAATAAAGATAAAATAAAATAAAAACTTATGGTAACCAACTTGATGACGTTGGTTAATAAAAGGGATTAGGGTTCTGTTTCTGGCCATAAGCTTTTTCATGATAAACCATCAGGAAAGCGTGAGAAGAGAAAGAAAGATAAAAAAATAGATTGAGAAAAGGAGGTTGGAGAACAAAAAGATTAAAGAACATACTCTCATGGATCAATGTTAGTCTTCTTATTATGATTCATGTATTACATTGTGAAAATTAATAATCTAAAGATCATGTAGTTTTCTAGAATGAATTAATAATGTAGGAAAACTACAAATTAACTTAGAGAGAATATATTACATCTTCATTAAAATTTTGTAACACTAAAATAATTTTAACTTTTTAATTTTATTTTAGGAAATTCAATCCACTTAATTCACTACAAGAAAATGATTAATTACCGACGGATATGTAGCCGTTCGAAAAATGAGTAATTACCGACGAAAATTACCAACGGATTTAAAGTAGTTATGGAATTTGGTCTTACCGATCGGATATATCCGTCGGTAAATGAACAATTAATTATCGATATAAATAAACAATTAATTACTGACGGATAAATACATTAGTAAATGAACAATTAATTATTAATGGATATATTCGTGGTAAATCCGTCGAATTACCTGACGGATATATCCATCGGTAAATTAATAATTTTGGTAAATGAACAATTAGTTATCGATGGATATATCCGATCGGTAAATTAACAATTGACGAATAACGGATTTAAAGTATATTTTTAAAAATCAACATTAAATTAAAAAAAATAAATATTTAAAATTATATAATAATTACTTAGTTTTAAATACATTCTAATAAATTAATTATTCACCTAATTAAAAAATTAAATATTTTTTTATTTAATAATTTAATTTAATCATAATTAGATTAATTTATAATAATTTTTTAAATTAAATATTTTAAAAAATAATTTTAAAAATAAATATTTAAGTATTTTTAATATTGAAAAAATTATTTTAATATAAGAATTTTAATTAAATAATAGAAGGAAAAAAAGATAAAATAATTTATATAATTATATAAATAAATTATAAATATTATATTCAGATCATTAAATTACAAACCTATATAAAGAAATCCGCTCACAAATTTGGCATCAAATTTTAAAAACCCACTCGACACACACTTTCTCTCTCGAGCACGCCCTCATATCCAATATATAAATATATAAATATATATTTATATATTTACACGGATATACATTTATTTGTATATAAATATAAGTTATTTGTATATAAATACAATTTATTTGTACTAAGTATTATTTTCTAACTCTAAGGTACTCGGTTCGAATTTTGTCAGTGATTACTTTCTTAATCGAATAATCACTACTAGAAAAATGGTTAATAGTGACCGAAATTAGTAAGCTGAAAAATTAAGTCACTGATAATGAATCGAATCAGTGATCGATTTTACGTTTTATATTTAGTGATCGATTTAGTGACTAAAATTTCGATACTGAAATCGATCATTGATTCGGCCACCAAATCGAGTCAACGATTCGGTAACTACTAGAAAAATGGTTAATAGTGATCGAAATCAATGACCTGAAAAATTCAATTACTAATAGTAACTCGAATCAATGACTCGATTTATCTTTTTATATATAGTGATCGATTTAGTGACTAAAATTTTAGTCACTAAACAAATAATATATAAATTAGTGACCATTTTTTATTTATATAAATATTTTTTAAAAATATTTTAATAATATATTAAATATAAATCTACTTAATAATTTAAAATAATTGATAAAAATTTTAATAACATTATAAAAAATTTAAAAAATAGTCTATTAACTTATTAAATAATTTAATAATATAATTATTTGATTTTATTTTTAATTTAGTATGTGAATAAAAAAATTAAAATTAATTATTAAATTAGTCATCGAATCGGTCACTGATTCGATCATTAAAGTAATTATTAATTTAGTCTCTTTTATATATATAATCAATGATTAAATTAATTATTAATTTAGTCTCTTTTTGTATATATATATATATATATATATATATATATATATATATATATATTACTTTTATGTTAATAAAAATGTATTTCAATGTATTTATAAAAAAATTAAAATTATTTTAATTATTGAATTGATATTTCAAATTTATATTAATATTTTAAACAATTTAATAATTGGATAAATATTTTAAGTTTATATTAGTATTTTTATAAAAGTGTAAAGATTAAGTGAACTTATTTTAAAATTTAATTAAACTTAATAATATAATATACTATTAACCATAAATATGTGAAGATTTAGTTAGAAATTAATTTTAAGTTTTATCGTTTTTATTTAAAAAAATTGTTAAAAAAATCAAAATAATTAATTAAAATAAAGAATTTTAATTTAATAAATGTGTTAATATTATTAGTTATTGGAGAATTAATTTTATAATAATAATTATATAAAATTATAGAATTAATAAAATTTAAATTATTGTTATTTTTTTAATCAATGAAGCTAAAATTTGATAATATTAATAAATTAAAAATAAAAAAAAAAATTTATATATATATATATATATATATCACTTTAATTATTTTAATTAAAAATAATTTCATAAAAAAAACTAATATTTGAAAATAAAAATGCAAAAGTATATATTTTTTCTTTTATTTAATTATATTTTTTACTTTTTGGGTTTTAGTCCATAACAACAATTTAGTTGCCCTAATTTTAGTTTAACCTAATTTTAGTTTAACCTAAAAATCTCATCGTCTTACCACAAAAATATATAATTTCTCTTATTAACAAATTTTTTTATCATATTAAGAAAATTATTACTAATAAGATTCAAAACCAATACCTTAGAGTTAGATATTAATACTCCAACCACTAAACTGTTAGAATTTTTTAATAAAAATTTACAAATAAATTATATTTATATACAAATAAATGTATATCAGTGTAAATATATAAATATATAAATACAAATATATTTATATATTTTGATATATTTATATATTTATATGTTCGATGTCGAGGTCATGCTAGAGGGTGAAAGTGTGTGTCGAGTGAGTTTTCAAAATTTGATTTCAAATTTGTGAGCGAGTCTCTTTATATGGATTTGTAATTTAATGATAGAATATAATCTTTATAATTTATTTATATAATGATATAAAATAATTGTTTTCTTTATTTATTTTTATTTTTATTTATTCTTTTTATCTTTTTTTCTTCTATTATTTAATTAAAATTATTATATTAAAATAATTTTTCATTATTAAAAATGATTAAATATTTATTTTCAAAATTATTTTTAAAATTATTTAATTTAACAAATTATTATGAATTAATCTATGTCTAGAAAAAATAATTATTAAAAGATGATTTTGATTAATTTATAATAATATATGTTAGGAAAAAATTGTTCTATTAATAATCATAGATTAATTTATAATAATTTGTTAAATTAAATAATTTTAAAAATAAATATTTAATAATATTGAAAAAATTATTTTAATATAAGAATTTTAATTAAATAATAGAAGAATAAATATAAGAAGAATAAATTAAAATAAAATAAAAATAAATAAAGAAAAAAATTATTTTATATCATTATATAAATAAATTATAAAGATTATATTGTGTCATTAAATTATAAACTCATATAAAGAGACTCGATCACAAATTTGACATCAAATTTTAAAAATCCACTCGACACACACTTTCACTCTCGAGCGCACCCTCACATCTACATACATGTATATATATATATATATATATATATATATATATATATATTTGTATTTTTATTTATATATTTTATGTTTATATATTTACACGGATATATATTTTTATTTGTATATAAATATAATTTATTTATAAACTATTATCAAAAAATCCTAGTAGCTTAGTGGTTGGAGTATCAGTCTCTAATTCTAAGGTACTGAGTTTGAATCCTGCCAGATGACAATTCTTTCAATCTAATAATAATTCAAATTTCTAAAAAATATAAAAAATATATTATAAAAGAATATAAAAGGGAGGTTAGAGACTATTATAATTAGATAAAATAGAAAGGGGTTATAAAAAAATATTTTTAATTTTTTTAATGTTTTTGTTAATGACGCAGATATAGTGACCGATTTTGGTCATTTAGTGACTGAAAATTCGGTCACTATTTGATGTTTTTGTTGTAGTGAATAATTCAATTTTTTTAAAAAATAATAAAATACCTACGTACCGACATACTTTTCAAATCCATCGAGTTATATGTATTTATCGACGAATTTCATATGTTGAAAAATCCAATTTTTTTTGTAGTGATTTACTAACTTTGTATGTAAGATGAATTGATTTTCTAGACTCCTCAAAAAATGGATTAGGAGCTACTTCACTTTTTTTAACAATAGGGTAAATCAATTTGATTCATATAAATGCTTGTTTTTACATTCATTTCTATATTTTGAATGTACAATTGTAGGTATAATTACCTTTTATTTTATTATTTATTTAATTTTTTGTCAGTACAAATTTTAATTTTAATCATGCAATATTTAATTTTTTAAGTATTCATTAAATTTATTAATTTTAAAAAGAGTAATAATATCTCTATATTTATGTTTAAATTGATAATATTAATTTTATAATTTGTTATTATATATTAGATATGTATAAACTAAGATAATTAATATTTATTTTATTAATAATTTGACTGGTGATTATACTTTTATGTTTTCTTTCTTGGAGAATTAAAAGATTTGATTGAAGTTTCTAAGTGAGACTAAATAAAATAAATAAATAAAATAAATTAAATTAATAATAAAACTAAAAAATTAATTCAACTAAAAATATAAAAATACATTTGACTCTCCAATTTTAAAATTAAACCATTGCAAAATATATTTTTATATTAGTTTATTATTATCGATTCAATGGAAAAGAAAGTATGATGATATTTTTTAAATTAAAATAAACTCTTTTACATTAGAGCATATAAGGTTTAACGTAAAATTTGTTTTATATGTTTTCTAAGCTTTTGTCTTCCTTTCCTTTTTAAAACCAATATCTTAGAGTTGGAGGATGATATTCCAACTACTAAGCTACTAAGTTTTTCTAATAATAATTTACAAATAAATTATATTTATATACAAATAAATGTATATACTGTGTAAATATATAAATATAAAATATATAAATATAAATATATTTATATATTTTGATATATTTATATATTGGATGTGAGAGTGCGCTCGACCGGTGAAAGTGTGTGTCGTGTTTATTAGAATATATTTAAAATTAAGTAATTATTATATAACTTTAAATATTTAATTTTTTTAATTTAATATTGATTTTTAAAAATATATTTTAAATCAGTCGGTAAATGAACAAATAATTACTAATGGATATACGTCGGTAATTACTTGTTCATTTATTGACGAATTTACCGACGAATATATCCATCGGTAATTATTTGTTTATTTACTCGATGAATTTGCCGACGGATATATCCGTCGATAATTAATTATTCATTTATCGATGAATTTATCGACGGATATATCTGTCAGTAATTAATTATTTATTTATCGATGGATATATCCGTCGGTAAGATCAAATTCCACAAGATAATCACTTATTTTTCGATAGATACATATCCATCGGTAATATAAGATTTTCTTGTAGTGTCTTGATGAGTAACGATGAAACCATCGTTGTAATCAATCTGTGTTATGAACATTTCTTCTCAACTTGACTGAAACATTTAGTCATCTGTTATATGATTGAGGTTAATGCTTTATATTTTTATTTCTTGGAATTGAAATTGATATTTTGCTTATGTCCTCATCCACTGTATTGTTATTGTTACTATTGTTATCTATTATTGTTATTATAGTTGTTGGTGTTGTACTCCTATATTGTTGTTACCTTTTTTATATTTTATATTATTTTTCTTGTTATTGTTGTTTTTATCATTGTCACTTATTGAAATCTTTGTCATTGATGTTTTTATGACTATCTCATCTCCATTTATGACTTGGTATTGTTATTATTTTTCTTCATTTTTTGTTGTTGTTGTTGTCAAGATTGAGTACGACCCTTATTTCGTCCATGTCGGTGTTATGATATTGTTTCATCCATTGTTAAGCTTATTTTTATCTTCCTTCACCATAAGAAAAAATCATTTTAAGCGGCCTAATGTAAAAAAATCGGTAATCGTACGACTGAAATGGTCGCAAAAAGCCAAGTCGTTAATGATTAGCGACCAAATTTTATATATGTCGCAAATTACGATCGATTTAAATCGGTGACAAAGTTAAAAAAATAGCGACCGAAATTAATATATCAAATTGATCGCTAAATCAATGACAAAGTTAAAAAAATAGCGATCGATTTAAATCGGTTGCTAAATTAATGAAAAAGTTAAAAAAATAGCGATCGATTTAAATCGATCGCTAAATTAATGAAAAAGTTAAAAAAATAGCGATCAGATTTAAATCGATCCCTAAATCAATAACAAAGTTAAAAAAATAGCGATCGATTTAAATCGATCACTAAATCAATAACAAAATTAATTATTTTTATTTATTTAAATTTTTAATTTTATTTATTATTTATTTCCCTACCTCTTTATATATTATATTTTTGCTTATTTAAGTTTTTATTTATATTTATTTCCCCTAATTCTTAATTATATTATATTTTTTAGAAGTTTAACTTATTATTAGGTTTATTGTCATTGTCGAGGATTCTATCTTAGAGTTGGAGAGTTGAAATTCCAACCACTGAGCTACTTAGGATTTCTTAATAATAACTTACAAATAAATTATATTTATATACAAATAAATGTATATCCGTATAAATATATAAATATAAAATCTATAAATAAAAATATATTTATATATTTTAATATATATTTAAATATTAATACATTGATATATTTAAATATGATATATTTAAATATTGATATATTAAATATGATATATTTAATATATATATTTATATATTTATATCTTTATATTTTTATATATATTATATCTTATATATTTATATCTTTATATTTTTACATATATTTATATCTTTCCATATTTATATCTTTATATATAAAGATATAAAAATATTAGTTTTGTATACAAATAATATTATAATATAGTATATTATACTATTAGTATAGTATACAAATTATATATTAGTATAGTATAGTATACAAATTATTAGTTTTGTAATTTATACACTATAAAAATAAATTACAAATATTATAACATAATGGTATATTAATATAATATAATATATTTTTATTCTAATTTTTAATTAAACTAAAA
Source organism: Sphenostylis stenocarpa (assembly GCA_963425845.1). Taxonomy (NCBI): domain Eukaryota; kingdom Viridiplantae; phylum Streptophyta; class Magnoliopsida; order Fabales; family Fabaceae; genus Sphenostylis; species Sphenostylis stenocarpa. The sequence continues at coordinate 55,475,779 of OY731406.1, forward strand.
TTACGCTAATAATGTATAATAATATATGAGGGGATAATAATGATATATTGATATATATATATATATATATATATATATATATATATTTATATATTTAGATAATGATATATTTATATATTTATATATTTATATATTTGATATATATATATATATATATATATATATTTATTGATATATTTATATATTTATTTATATCCTTATACATTTATATCTTTATATATTTGAAAAAAATAAAAATTTAAATATTAAATTTTAAAAATAATATTATATTTTTAAAAATAAATATTAGAAAAAGATTTAAAAATATATATAAATTATATTTACATGTACAAAATATTAAAGATATATATTTATATCTTTACATATTTATATCTTTATATCTTTATATTTTATATCTTTATATCTTTACATATATTTATATCTTTATATCTTTACATATATTTATATCTTTATATCTTTATATATTTACATATATATATATATATATATATATATATATATATTATATCTTTATATATTTATAAAATCTATAAATATAAATATATTTATATATTTTAATATATATTTAAATATTGATATATTGATATATTTACATATTTATATATTTATATATTTACATATTAATATATTAATATATTTATATATTTATTTATATATTTATATATTTATATATTTACATATTTATATCTTTATATATTTATATATTTATATATTTATATATATATATATATATATATATATATTTATAAAATCTATAGATACAAATATATTTATATATTTTAATATATATTTAAATATTGATATATTGATATATTGATATATTGATATGTTTATATATTTACATATTTATATATTTATATATTTATATATTTATATACTAATATATCATTATATTATTTTCATTGTATATAAATTACAAAACTAATAATTTTTAAAAAATTTAATGATAATTTTTTTAACTTATATATTACAAAACATTTTTTAATACTTTAATAAATATAACTTTTTTTAAATATTTTCATTAATTTAAAGTATAACTTTTAATATTTTTTAGTATTTTTTTAAATGTAGATATCTTTAATATTTTGGACATATAAATATAATTTATACATGTTTTTAAACCTTTTTCTAATATTTGTTTTTAAAAATATAACATCATTTTTAAAATTTTATAGATTTATTTCCAATCTATAATTTGAGTTTTTAAAAATGTTTATTTCCAATCTATAATTTGATAGAAATCACATAGAAATGTATTATATGTTATATTATAGAAATGAAATTAAGTTATACTTTGGAGAATATATATATATATATATATATATATATATATATATATATATATATATATATTAAAATATAATTTATTTTTAAGTTGATAATTTTTATTTTTATTTATGTAAATTTTATATATAAAATTAATTTAGAGTTCATATATGTAATTTTAATTTATGATATATATATATATATATATATATATATATATATAATTTATATAATATATATAATTTATTTAACATTAAAAATAGTTATATTTTTATTAATTTTATAATTATAATTTTTTTAAGGTTATAATTTTAAATATAATTTTTTTAACTTTATATTTATAATTTATATAATATATACAATTTAAAAATAATTATTTTTTTAATTTTAATTTGATATATTTTTCTATTTATAATTATTTAATATATATTTGAAAAACTAATTGATTATTTAAAAATTAATCAATTATTTAAAAAAATAACTGATTCTCATCAAGTATGAAAAAATGAAGTATGAAAAAACTAATAGATTACTTTTTGAAATAATCGATTAGTTTTTAAATAGTTAATATATATATATATATATATATTTTATATATTATAGAAATGAAAATTATTTATACTTTGGAGAATATATATATATATATATATATATATATATATTAAAATATAATTTATTTTTAAGTTGATAATTTTTATTTTTATTTATGTAAATTTTATATATAAAATTAATTTAGAGTTCATATATATAATTTTAATTTATGTAATATATATATATATATATATATATATATAATTTATATAATATATATAATTTATTTAACATTAATTTTATAGTTATAATTTTTTTAAAGTTATAATTATAAATAAGATTTTTTTAATTATATAATTATAATTTTTATAATATATAATTGATAAATAATTTTTTTTAATTTTAATTTAATATATATTTTTATTTATAATTTTTTAATATATATTTGAGAAATTAATCAATTATAATCTATAATTTGAAAAATTAATCAATTCTATATATGATAGCGGTTCCACTGGAACCGCTCTTAAAATGAAGCATATAATAGGGTTCCACGTTAACGTAATCTAAAATATATTTTAGATAGCTTAACTTGAGCGCTATTATATATTTTCAAATATAATCGATTATTTGAAAATTTAATCGATCATAATGAAATATGTGGTGAGCTATGATAGCGGTTCAGCTGGAACCACTCTTAAAAGTTAACATATAATAAGCGGTTCCACGTGGAACCAAGTTATTATATGTTATATTATAGAAATGAAATTAAGTTATACTTTGGAGAATATATATTATATATATATATATATATATATATATATATATATATATATATTAAATATAATTTATTTTTAAGTTGATAATTTTTATTTTTATTTA